>ONZH01031069.1:0-195296 GCA_900303285.1 Rhinella marina
AATCGACTTCGGATCTTGGATCCGAAGCTCGATTCACTCAACACTAGTTATCTTGTTGGAAGACAAATTCTCCTAACAGAGTCAAAAAAGGCAGTAAGACTGGTTCCATCACGTCCTCTTCAAACTGAAGGCTGGTCAATGTTCCCTCCACAAATACCACCAGACAGTAACTGGCAGGGTAGCTAATGGCGTAGCTCATCATGACAGCTGGCAACAGTCCTGTGTGTCTCCCCACCACGCATAATGGCCATAAGTCCTCTCCAGAACTGCTGCAAAACTCTGAAGTGGCCATTAGTATCAAAGTTCAGCAGAGGGCAAGAGAGTGCCTACTGCCACCATGCATAGTGCAGAGCCCAACGTACGGGGTGCCCCACTTTGGTTAAATGATCATTGATCAAGCACCACTTCACAGTTGGTCAATCTCATCTCTCAATCACATAAAAGGGGTTATCCCATGCCTAATAATTATTCAAAAAAAGCAAAGTATAGTATTATTACACACTCTATGTATTATAGTTTTGGGAAGAAATTCTATCACTCGGCTTCCAGCTTTACAACATATGACGCTACAGTTAAAAAAAAAAATAAAAAAAATACTGATGAATAAAAAATAAAAAAAAAAGATTCTGCAGTCGGTAACTGAATGGGAAAGAAAAAAGTTCAGTCTTCAAGCTGAATGCAATACAAATTCACTTGATACAACTTAACACAGAAAAGGGAGTTGTCCCGCTATTCATACAATAGGAATGTATGCTACCCTATATATACCGCATGATACAAGACTCAACACTGCTGCCAAAAATGTAGTTTACAGTGCTTGAAAGCCTCCTCTGATTTATAGCACTGATTTATTGAGTGACAGTGCTGCAGAGGGAAAGCGAGATCTCTCTGTAAAGTGATGTATATTATTAGCTGACGGTAACTAACTACGGGACCTGTTTACACTGTATTAGGCAAAATGGCTGTGCTCGTAACCTCATGTATAGAACCTCATAATCTCATAAAACTTTCCAAAAAGGGTTCAACAGAACGTGGGGGTCACGGTGCAGGATCCCTTGAATATCACAGGCTGATTTCTGGTGGCACAGGTGCTATTCAGTAACATACACAGTGCACTGGAGAGGACCATGTCACTTCATCCCCCATCTTCAGCCAGTGTCCTCTCCTCCTCCAGCTTGTGCAGGTAAGTGCACCTGTATACTGACATCTTAATTCTCTTTGCAGCATGAATTTTTGAGTCTGATGAATGAGTCATGTGCACCACCGGCATTAGGTTAGGCGGGCATTTTGATGTAAGGGGCTGGGTACCTTTCCTTAAAACCTTCGGCCAACCATGATTTTTTGCTCAATGCCAACATGTTGTCATTACCCATGACACATTACGTGGCCACGGTCACGTGTTGAATGACACAAAGGTGATGGTGTGGTCTGACAATTTGCAGAACAGAAAAGTTTTCTGTGGTTGGGTTTAGACTGGTTTGAGGTTTTCTCACTCGGACAAGTTAGAAATCTACTGCTCTACTGTGTGAAACGCAAGTTGGAAAATTCCTACACTCTGTACCGGTTCATGTGCTTCACAAAGCCATTTAAGAAGACCCTCACGATTGTGAGTCAAGGTCTATTAGTATATCATTCTAAAATGACCATTGGCATTTTAGTAAAATAAATTAAAAAAAAAAAAAAGTAAACCGTCAACTAAAATGACGTGTATAAGAACGGGGCAAATTCTCAACCCCCACCTTTAAGCAGTGTTCCTCAACTCCAGTCCTCAGGGCCCACCTTTCGGTCATGATTTGAGAAGATCCCACAGAATGAATACTTGTGGTAAGTCCTGATGCAATTAGTAGTAGCATTAGTAAGTCCTGATGTATTCGACACGAATTATAGGACCTGCTTAATACTAAGGAAATCCTGACCAGCAGGTGGTCCCTGAGGACTGGAGTTGAGGACCACTGCTTTAGACCACTTATTACTACTCACCGAGTTACAGTACTTACCAAATGCTGATGGATATTCCACATTGTTAAGAATAAAGGCTGTGAAGGTAAGACCTACCTCTTGAATGGAGCGAGCCGCCGGCTTGTCTTGGTGATTGGCCAATATTAAAAAAAGGTAAAGTGCATAGCTGTGGATGCTGCAGGGCGGAATGGAGCTCATTCCTGGCAGTTTCTAAGTCTTCTTCAGATGAGGCACTATCAAGGACAAATATTACTCCTTGAGATCCCTGGTAATAACGACTCCAGTATTTTCGGATATTTGTTGCTCCTGTATAACAAAAAACACCAATGTCTTATAAAATATAAAGCAATATAAAAGGCTAACAAAACGAAAAGGATGTAAATGACAGCAGTATGCCGGACAGTACAGCTTGTGTATTAAAGCAGTTGTCTCATGAAGAAAATCCAGAGCCATATGTTTTTTTAATTTTTTTTATATCTGTGAGCGAGAAAGGACTGTCACTACCAGCTATCGATATGGTGGATTCAAGCTATCCATTGCACAGGAGGCCGTTCATCTGAATGTCCGCCATGTAATACCACAGGCCTGGCAGCTTCCCCAGAGAAATCAGCTGTCTGATGGGGGCAAGACCAGTGGCGATCAGCTGATCACTGCAGTGGATCCCATATTGAAAGGGTTGATTTCAGACATTCCCTTTTTTAATTAAATAGGTGATAAAGGGGTTTTTCAGAGACCCTCAAATATGTAGGTCAAGGCAGGTGTGTGTATAATGTGGTAAAAGCGCCTTATTCACGTGTACAACCCCACCTGTCTTTCTTTCTGGTGCTGCAGCAATGACGTTTCCAACTAACGTATGGTATCACTGCAGCCAATCACTGGCCTCAGTGGACAAGTGAAGAAATGGTACTGGTGCCTTGCGGCCAAAATCCAATGAAGGACAACATCTGCAAGGAGTTTGTATGTTCTTCCCGTTTCTGCGTGGGTTTCCCCCGGGTTCTCTGGTTTCTTCCAACACACCAAAGACATACTGATAGGGACCTTAGATTGTGAGCCCCCATTGGGCTAATGTCTGTAAAGCGCTGTGGAATATAGTAGCGCTATATAAATGCATAAAATAATACATATATACACCTCCAGTAGATGATAAACACAGTTGGATCGCCTGAAGAAAACCTGCCCCACTGGTCTCCAGCAATCAGCTGTGATCTGTGAGGGAGCCTGGCAAGAAGTGTTTGATTTCCCTGCAGCGCCACCACAGGAAAAGGGAAGAATTACATTGTGTCCATTAAAACTAATGGAGTGTCTATGTAAGGTCTGCTTCATATATATATCAGTTGCGCCCGGACAGTTGATTTATGGTGGAGCCGCCACACAACTGATGTATGCATACTGCACAAATCCACGGATAGCTCTGGACAGAAAAACTGCGCATGCAGCATTTTTCTGTCTGGCGCTATTTGACATCCAGCATCATAACTGGTACACCAGATGAATGAGAATGATCCCCAAAAAAACGATGGGATCGGTTCTGGCTTCAGTTCCCCTGCAGGACAGGAAATCAATCGCGATCACCGGACATATGTGAAGGGGCACTAAAGCAATGACATGTCCCCGGAGGAGACCACGCTTTGTAGTGACTCTCAGCAGAATTTATAATTCCCAGTACTTGGAAAATCCAACACCAAGATCTGTGGCAGAAATCGGACACCGTTACTTCTGCCGCGGATGGGCAGTTCGATGCGTCGTTGATCTGCAAGGAGATTAGCCCCATTTTATAGGGAATAATCTGGAGCTTAAAGTAGAACTCCCGCAAATGTTTTTATTCTCTCACCTGTTAGAAAGCTGAATGATATAATCTGTAGTGAATGCAATCTTCTCATCGGTGACTGTAATCTGAGAGCTATCTCCTCTCTTCTAATTGTAGCTGGGTCATGTGACCAACACTCTGACCTCCAACTTACACAGGACAGGAAGTCAGTTACTTCTCTATTCCTATGAGACTCAGAGTGAGGCTCCCATAGGCATGTATAGAGAAATAGACTTTCTGTCCACACATAAGATGCTGTGTCAGTTGGTGAGTCTGATTGTTGGTCACATGACACAGATGAGAAACATCGGGAGACATAACTCACAAATACAGACACTGGTAAGAAAATGACATTCACTACAGATTACATCATGCACCTCTCTAGCAGGACAGAGAATATTCTTTAATCAATGAGAATAGGTCTGTGAACACAGGGTTACAAAAACCCCACTCACATGGACTGGCGGTGGATCGTTAGCAGGCTTGACGAGTATTTCTGACCTGAACCCTCACAGAAATCCTCATCAAATGCTTAGCGTGTGAACGGGGCCTTACAGCAACAGATGTCCCTGGACACAGTCATGGCAATCAAGATTACAGCATCCATTGCTAACGCTGCAGGCCAAAGACCAAAGCACAGAGGAAAAGGGGTTTGTATTACAGGACATAGTGACGTCTTTATTTTTATGACTAAACAGCTTTATATATACTGGATAAAGTTTAGAACCTCCTTGAAGTCCCGGAGAGAAGTATACAAAGCACCTTACTCATCATGCATCACACGCTACCTCTATAGGAGAACAATATCCTCAGCGTGTGGTGTGACGCCATTACTTGGACACTGTCCAAACAATAAACTGAAGTCCGCAGGTGATTCACAATACATTGGGGGGGATGAAACGGAGAACTGACATTACTATCTACTTGGAGCACGGCCAAACTGATGGCTGTAAAATAACTATTTGCTGTATGAACGCGCCTCGTGTTTGGATCACAGATTCTCCTAAAAATCTGATCTGTTCAGTATTAAGTATTTAGCTTAGTTTGGGTTTCATGTAGGTCTTCAGTCTAGTATATTAGTTATCTGGGCAGGCCACAAGTCAGTGTACAGTGAAATCTATCCACAGTGTCGAATCCCTGGTGGCCCCACACCACTCTGATCCCGACTGATCACAGGAAAGGAGGTCCCATGTCCGCTGTTTGAATGGAGCAGTGGTCGAGCATGTGCACTGCCTCTCCATTCATGGTATGGGACAGATGTAGATCTTAGGGACAGAGCTGGGACCCACACCTATCAGACAATGGGGGCATATCGTAGCGATATGTCCCCATTGTCTGTGATGGGAATACCTCTTTAAGGATTGTCTCATCTGAGACATTGGGAGCATATCTCTAGTATGGTAGGACCCACATCTATTTCCAGAACAGCACCCCAGAAGACCAATAGATCTGAATGCAGCGGTGGTTGCGCTTGCGCAGTGTGCTCTTGATTAGTTTCTAAAAAAGTGGCTGAGCACATTTGCTCTGCTATTTTTGGAACTCTCATAGAAATTAATGGAGAGCACCCCATGCGTGTGCTCTCCTTCACTTTCGGGGGCCCATCTCTGGGACCCGCACCTATCTGAAATATCACTAGGATATGCCACTAATGGCTCAGAGGAGACATATTTTAGGCCAAGGGGCTAGTGCAAAAAAATGCAAGATCTGGGTATTATTTTTAAAACCTAAGTAGAGACATAGAAAATAAATAAAAACACCAAAATTTTTTTTAAAAAAACCAATATGTTACACATAAAACTTGATTTAAAGCAATAGGTTAATTTCTGAAGAAACATTCCCTTTGGACAAAATCTACTTAGAAAAGTCATTAGACAATATGCTGATGATATAGCAGTCCACTGCTTGGACCCCCCAGCAATCAGCTGTAATCCGTGGAGAAACCTGGCAGTAAGTGTCCCTGCAGCGCCACCACTGGAGAAAAGAAACATTGTACAGTTTTCATTCACATCAATGGGTTACCTGTAGAGATGAGCGAGCAGTGCTCGTTACGAAGCACTGTAACGCTCGGGTCCCGTGTGCAATGCCCGCAGGCATTGCGGATCCGTCCTCATCTGCATGTAAGTCAATGAGGACGGATCGTTTGGTATGACACTCATACCAAACGGTTCCGTCCCCACTGACTTTAAGACGGGTGAGGACGGAAACCGTTTGGTATGAGTGTCATACCAAACGATCCGTCCTCATTGACTTACATGCAGCTGAGGACGGATCCACAATGCCTGCGGGCATTTCACACGGGACCCGAGCGTTACAGTGCTCGTAACAAGCACTGCTCGCTCATCTCTAGTTACCTGCATAATGCAAGACAAGACAGGTCCTCCAGAACAAAAAATGCTCCTTGTAACTGCTCTCCACTCCAAGACACAAGGTTCCTGAACCGAGGACTCTCCTTCCCCATTAACTCAAAACTCACTAATAGGGTATATGAAACTAGACAACAAGACAACCGTGCCAATGCAAGATCAGAATTTCAACTTTAAAGGGGCATTCCGATAACAAGAAATTATCCCTAACTACTGGATAGGGGATCGGTGGGGGTCCGACCGATGGAATCCCACTGATCACGATAAAGACAGTCCCATGTTCCTCAATGGAGCAGTGGTCGTGCAGGAGAGAAGTTGGCTGAAAGCAGCCATGTTTTCTTAATCCTGGACAACCCTTTTTAAAATCTTATGGAGTTTATATTGTTTAGTAGTGAATTTTTTTTTTTTTTTTACACACTCTTTATAGGTGTCCTGTTCCTCAGATCTGCAATCCATATAATAGTGAAGGAATATTCCACGTGACTTTGGTTGATCTATACCAATATGTATCCATAGGTACTCAGGATTTCCATACTGGGAACCTCTTTGCTAAAATTAATCATTGGTTTCCTTTTAATGGGTAAATATAAAAATAAACAGAATGGATGAATACGTCAGCGTGATTAATATATGCTCGCGGCCCGGCCTGGTAACAATATCTGTTTATGTCTCATAATATAACTTAAAGGTCCCCATTTACAGGTTCACATACAGATGAATTAATGGCTGTTTATAGAAGACTTCTCTTAAATAATGACATCACTACCGCTTGGGGGTCTAATCTTTTAACCCCTATATTGCTGTGACAAACTACAGTCCTGACGCTCCTTTACAATGACAGCGGGTGGTCAGGATCGCCGATGTACAAGGAAAAGGCTGGAGGTGCCTGGGTAACAGAGGTCTGAGCCTATCTGACATACACGCCAACAGTCACAATTTTGCCAGCACAATCCCTAGAATTGGGTCATAAGCTCCGAAGTGGGTATTTTGTGAGATTTCCAGGTCATTTTGGGGTGGTCCAAGGGGTATGACCAATTTTTTACTTTATTTGTATTTTATATGGATAGAGTAGAACCTCCAGACACCACCAATCTGTGTAACAAAATCCCCTTGTTACAAATTGGTGGTGTGCTGGGGGTTAGGCTGTATTCATCGACCTCGCTCTCTCTCTCTCTCTCTCTCTCTCTCTCTCGACTCTCTCTCTCTCTCTCTCTCTCTCTCCATCGACCTCTCTCTCTTCTCTCTCTCTCTCTCTCCATCGACCTCTCTCTCTCTCTCTCTCTCTCTCATCGACCTCTCTCTCTCTCTCTCTCTCTCTCTCCATCGACCTCTCTCTCGCTCTCTCTCTCCATCGACCTCTCTCGCTCTCTCTCTCCATCGACCTCTCTCGCTCTCTCTCTCCATCGACCTCGCTCTCTCTCTCTCCATCGACCTCTCTCTCGACTCTCTCTCTCCATCGACCTCGTCTCTCTCTCCATCGACCTCGCTCTCCTCTCTCCATCGACCTCTCTCTCTCTCTCTCTCCATCGACCTCGCTCTCTCTCTCTCTCCATCGACTCTCGCTCTCTCTCTCCATCGACCTCGCTCTCTCTCTCCATCGACCTCGCTCTCCTCTCTCTCTCCTCTCCATCGACCTCGACTCTCTCTCTCTCCAATCGACCTCGCTCTCTCTCTCCATCGACCTCGCTCTCTCTCGACCTCGACTCTCTCTCCATCGACCTCATCGACCTCTCTCTTCTCTCCATCGACCTCGCTCTCTCTCTCCATCGACCTCGCTCTCTCTCTCTCCATCGACCTCGCTCTCTCTCTCATCGACCTCGCTCTCTCTCATCGACCCGACCTCGCTCTCTCTCTCCATCGACCTCGCTCTCTCATCGACCTCCTCTCTCCATCGACCTCTCTCTCTCTCTCTCATCGACCTCTCTCTCTCTCTCATCTCCTCTCTCGCTCTCTCTCTCTCTCCATCGATCGACCTCGCTCTCTCTCTCTCTCCATCGACCTCGCTCTCTCTCTCTCTCCATCGACCTCGCTCTCTCTCTCCATCGACCTCGCTCTCTCTCTCTCCATCGACCTCTCCTCTCTCCCCATCGACCTCGCTCTCTCTCTCCATCGACCATCGCCTCGCTCTCTCTCTCCATCGACCTCGCTCTCTCTCTCTCCTCGACCTCGCCTCTCTTCTCTCACATCCTCTCTCGACTCTCTCTCTCTCGACCTCTCTCTCTCCTCTCATCGACCTCGCTCTCTCTCTCTCCATCGACCTCGCTCTCTCTCTCTCCATCGACCTCGCTCTCTCTCTCTCCATCGACCTCGCTCTCTCTCTCTCTCTCTCTCTCTCTCCATCGACCTCGCTCTCCATCGACCTCACCTCTCTCTCTCCATCGACCTCGCCTCTCGCCTCTCTCTCTCATCGACCTCGACCTCTCTCTCTCTCTCCATCGACCTCGCTCTCTCTTCACCTCTCCTCTCTCCTCTCCATCGACCTCGCTCTCTCTCTCTCCATCGACTCGCTCTCTCTCTCTCTCTCTCATCGACCTCGCTCTCTCTCTCCATCGACCTCGCTCTCTCTCTCCATCTCTCTCTCTCTCATCGACCTCGCTCTCTCTCTCCATCGACCTCGCTCTCTCTCTCTCTCCTCCATCGACCTCGCCTCTCTCTCTCATCGACCTCCATCGCTCTCTCCATCGACCTCGCTCTCTCTCTCCATCGACCTCCATCGACTCTCTCTCTCCATCGACCATCGACCTCGCTCTCTCTCTCCTCTCTCGACCTCGCTCTCTCTCTCTCATCGACCTCGCTCTCTCTCTCCATCGACCTCTCGCTCTCTCTCTCTCATCCCGATCGTCTCTCTCCATCGACCTCGCCTCCATCGACCTCTCTCTCTCCATCGACCTGCTCTCTCTCTCCATCGACCTCTCTCTCTATCCTCCTCGACCACTCTCCCGCATATGTATGCATGCATCAATGTGCCTGAACTAACATTATAGACCCCGCATTTTGATGATCAGCTGGGAAATCCATCAGACATTTATAGCCAATATTAAATCAATAACAGGATGGATGTAACCTGATTCTATTGTGAACGTACAAAAAAATAAAATGACAGGAAAATAAATGTACACCGCTGAATAGATATCATGCAATTGGTTTGAAATTACTGCACAACTTACGTCAATGTCCTTTACAAAACTGCAGTGTTGAAGCAAGGCCTTGCATTTTACTTTTTTTTTTTTGCATGGGGGGATGGAAAGGGAGCAGACTCAAAGGATGTCCATTGGTTACATAATCCCAACATGAGTACATAAAAGTCACACAAGAGAGGGGAATATAGAATCAAGGTTTCTTATCTCTCACATATGATTTATAGCCCTGAACATAGAAAATAATACAAATAGTTCCAATATAAATCACCCATTAGGTCTAGAACCACGTACATAAAATCTTTCACCTTCTCCAAAATGCACAAAACATACCCAATGACAAAAAGCAGATGCTCAGAAGACTCATAGATCCTCGGCTGATCATGGAGTCAGCAGGAAGTCCATCCTGGCATAAGGATTTTACATGTGCTGGATATCCAGGGAGAGATTTATATTATAAAAATAACAGCGGGGAACCACCTTAGTGTGATGGATACCAAGCAAAAATCTTCTAATGGCCATGTTAAATCTACAGTACAACTTTCCCTTCCATATAGCCCATCAATATCACTATCAATGGGGTGTTCGACTCACGGCACGGCCAACGATAAGTTGTTTGAAAGAACTGCGGAGCTTGTACAACCTTTGGGGCCTCTTAATTGGTCATATCGGTCTGTCCATCTACACACTGTCTACTTAGTTTACTTAACCCCTACATGTACGGCGGAAGTTGTGCTGTTAAACATGGTGTCTGCTCGCATGTGCAGTGGGCGCCACAGCCACCGGGTTTCTGGTGTATAAAACAGCAGAGACCTGCAGCACATGTACGCGATCAGCCATAAGGCTGATCGCATACATTTTCCCCCTCAGATGACGTGGTCAAATGTGACCACGGCATCTGAGCAGTCCAGAAGCGGGAGCTGTGCGCTCCCACTCCTGTAACAGGTTCCCTGATCTAAGCCGGGGAACGCTGTTACAGTACACAGGCTTTGGCGGTTATTACAGAAATATACCAATACAGGCCACTAGGTGGCAGCACTGTATTGTTATATTGAAAATGAAGTGTTCATTTAAAAAAAAAAAAAAAAGTTAAAGTTTTTAAAAATATAATAAATAAAAAAGTTCAAATCACACCCCCCCCTTTCCTTAAAATAAAAATACTTAAAGGGGTTCTTCCAAGTTATAAATATTGATGACCTATCCTCAGGATAGGTCATCAATATCAGATCAGGGGGGGTCCGACACCCGGCACCCCCGCCGATCAGCTGTTTGAAGAGGAGGCGTGCGCCGTATCAGCGCTGCCTCCTCCTTCACTGTTTACATGCTGGCCGACCACGGGGGTAGTGGTGAGTATGTGTAATTACACCTCACCGCCCATTCATTTTCTATGGGAAGAAATCGCTCCCATACCAAGTCTATAAGAACGATTCTTCCCATAGTAATTACACCTACTCACCACTACCCCCGTGTCGGCCAGCATGTAAACAGTGAAGAGGAGGCCAGCCGCTGATACAGCGCACGCCTCCTCTTCAAACAGCTGATCGGCGGGGGTGCCGAGTGTCGGACCCCCTGATCTGATATTGATGACCTATCCTGATGATAGGTCATCACTATATATAACTCGGGGAACCCCTTTAACCAATTAAAAAATTAAACATCATGGGCATCGCCACATGCAAAAATGACAAAACAATTAAGATATAACAATATTAATGCCATAGGGCAAATGGAGTAACAGGAAAAAAAAATTAAAACAGCCAATTCGCCATTTTTTGTCACTTCAACTCCCCAAGAATTTTTTTTATAAAAAGTGATCAAAAAGTCAAACACACTTGAAAAATGGTATCACTGAAAAGTAAATATCGCCCGCAATAAATGAGCCCTCACACAGTCCTGTACACAGAAAAAAAATTCTCAAGGCTTTTAATTTTTTTTTTTTTCAGTATTAAAACGCAAGAAAAACTATACAAGTGTGGTATTGTAACTGTACTGACCTGGAGAATGAAGGTAACAGGTCAATTTTACCTCATAGTGAACGGTAAGAAAAATAAAAAAAAACTCAGAATTGCATTTTTTCCCCATTTCCACCCCATTTGGAATTTTATTTCCAGTTCCCACTACATTGCATGCAACTGTAAATTAGACGGTGCCATTAAAAAGTACAACTTGTCCTGCAAAAAAGCCCTCATAAGGCTATGTGAATGGAAAAATAAAAAAAAAGTTAGTACTCTGGGAAGGCGGGGAGTGAAAAACGAAAACACAAAAATTGGAGGATTTCTCTTTTTGAACTCAGTATTCACAGAAAACAATTTTTTATATTTTGATGTTTTTCTTTAGCATTTCGCTAGTACTATAAAACTCGAAAATTAAATACAAAATTTTGTCCTACTGTAGCAGTCAGCACTAATGATAAGAGCTCCAATATAGATGGGTAATTCATTGCCGGTTTACTCCTGATAGGAGGGAAACATGTTATTTGAAGGGTAATCCTCATAATAGAAAAAATATGCATTTCAGCTCACCTCTCCCCAGTGAATGGAATCTGGACCACCCTAATCCCAGCAAACAAGAAAAATGTTGATTGAGGCACCGTGGAAAAAATAAAACTTGATCATGGGAATTAAGAAGGGCCTGTATGGGCCAGAAACGCATCCGAAGAGTGTCTTTTTCCTGTACCATGGATTAAATTGTTTTAATAATTAAATAAAAAAAGTTTTATTTTACAGCAGTTGCTGAGTCAACTTTTTACTTGTTAATCCTCATAAGCAGTAGGTGTAGAATTGTGGTGACAATATGACAACTCTGTCCCTTGGTAGGCCTAGATAAAGACTCCCATAGACGAAGCACTGCCACTGATTAACGTGTGACGCTCTAATTGATGCAGTGATGGCCTAACTTCATGAACCCATACACATTAGTGTATTGCTGTCTGAACCTGTCGAAAACAGCGGGTTCAGCAGATAGTCCAAAGACAAACTTACAATGTGCAGACTAGAAGACAATAATCGGGAAGGATGCTTTCCTTCCTGATAAATGCCTACTCGGCAGTGGAGGTGAAGAGCTTATTTGCATGCAGAGTTCATCTTCAATGGCTACTGCCATTGCTTGGCCTGATACAGATTCATTATTTCTGTCTGGCCCAAAAACTGGGCCATGTAAACCAGCCTTAAAGGGGTTATCCCATGACAAATGTAATAAAATCTAAATCAGACATCATATAGTACATGACATCATCTTTCTAACAAAGAACCAGCCCTGTACCTCACATGAATCCAGAGATTTCCCCATTCATTGCTCTGCTAGATTTATATCAAGCTGACAGCTCAAGAGGAGTGTCTTTTCTGCTGCAGCTCAGGGGGTGTGTCCATGCTCTACTCACAACTCAGGAAGCAGTTGGAGGATGAAACTGAGCATGTGCGGCCATCGCAGTGAGTATGTCCCAGAAATAAAGAAAAAAAAGAACAGACAGAAGGTGGTGCAATACAAATACATTTTATTGAATAACTCAGTGGCTATACTGAATTTTTAGTTACTTGCAGTTACAAAAGTATTCAGATCCAGGTGCTGGTTTGAAACTAGAAATTTTTGGGGGGACAACCCCTTTAACGTGTATCCTGAGCTCCCGATTCTTCCCTGACAAATGATGCGGGAGAGAAGGATTGAGCATAGTGAATATTTTTGCTTGATCCTTTTATTCCCCCAGGAGTTAATTTATTCCTTTCTCCCCACTGAGTACACATACAGATTTGACCAAACTGAATATGTATGGGTATGTGGGAGTCAAAAAAAGATAGAGGTTGGCTGAACAATTGTTATGTCAACAGCTACAGAATGTGTATGGCTGGCTTTAGAGTTAGGGGAGGCTGTTAGTCCTAAGAGGAAGATGAAAAGGCTAAAAAGTTGAATAGTATATTTAAAAAAAATATCCATAAAACCTACCTTCTTGTTTGGTTTTTATTGAACAAATTACATAAAATAAAAAGTTTGTTATTAGGTTATTATATTAAAGGGACACAACCATCTAAAAAATTTACAACAAAGAGGCTGCAGAGTACCTCTTTGTTCCTTACAGTTCACAATTCCTTCAAAAGAGCTGATTACAGAGGTCCCCAGATTTGGACACCCACACCAAGATAGGTCGTCGGTATTAACATCTAAGAAAACTCCTTTAATACAAGAACAATCACTAAAAAAAATTCTAATAACCCCTGACCATACAGGTTCGTGAATAGAAAGAGTATAAATCAATTGAAGAATTTCAAGGTGTACCACATACACAGAATTACAGGGCGCCCTATCAATGTGGTCGTGCAATGGGCTGCACAAAGAAACTCATATCAATAGTGCCCATAAACACCATTAATAGGTAACGATTTTCAGTTTCCATTCATTGGTTTTGGGACCAGCTTAGCCAAACTATCTACATAAGTACTTTGGTAGATTTAATGTCCCCAGTTTTTATTGGTATAATATAGGACTTCTACAACGTTCAAGATGACCACCCAAAAAAAGAGACAAAAAATGCAAGGTTCAAAGGGGTTGTCTCTTTTTAGTTTTAGTTAAATGCACCCCCTTCCCATAAAATTCAGTGTTTTTGATTAATGCAACAATTTGGTGTACAACCTACAGGGTACTTTGAGGACCGGGAGAAACACTGGGTAGCTGTAAACCTTTTTCAGTGATTTTACATTATGTTGTAACATATATAAAGATATAATAACAGCAGCAACAATAATAATACATCATAAAGAGTCTTGAAAACATATTCATTCATTAAATTTTTCCACATTTTTCTCACGTGACACTCACAAACTTAAATGTACTTTATTGGGATTTTTTGTGATAGACCAACACAAAATAGCAAGTATGTGTGAAGTGAAAAGAAAATTATGGTTTTCAACATTTTTAATTAATAAAAATCTAAAAAGTGTGGTGTCTATTTGTATTCAGCCTCTGGGTCAATTCTTTGTAGGACCACCTTTCGCTGCATATCTTTTGCGGTATGTCTCTACCAGCTTTGCACATCCACAGGCTGACATTTTGCCCATTCTTCTTTGCAAAATAGCTCAAGCCCAGTCAGATTGGATGGAGAACATCTTTGAACAGCAATTTTCAAGTCTTACCACAGATTCTCAATGGATTTAGGTCTGGACTTTGACTGGGCCATTCTAACACATGAATATGCTTTGATCTAAACTATTCCATTGTAGCTCTGGCTGTATGTTTAGGGTTGTGGTCCTGCTGGAAGGTGAACCTCCGTTCTAATCTCAAGTCTTTTGCAGCCTCTACTAGGTTTTCCTCCAGGATTGCCCTGCATTCACCTCCATCCATCTCCACATCAACTCTGACCAGCTTTCCCTATCCCCGCTGAAGAAAGCCTCCATACATAAATGATGTGCCACCACCACCATGCTTCATCGTGGGGATGGTGTGTTCAGCGTGAAGTGCACTGTTAGTTTACCGCCACACATAGCGTTTTGCATTTAGGCCGAAAAGTTAAACTTTACTATCATCTGACCAGAGAACCTTCTTCTATGTTTGGCTTGTGGGAAACTGCAAACATGACTTCTTATGGCTTGCTTTCAAAAATGGTTTTCTTCTTGCCACTCTTCCATAAAGGCTAGATTTGTGGAGTACACGACTAATAGCTGCACTAGGGACAGATTCTCCCACCTGAGCTGTGGATTTCTGCAGCTCCTCCACAGTGACCATGGGCCTCTTGGTTACTCTAATTAGTGCTCTCCTTGCCTGGGCTGTCAGTTTAGGTGGACTGCCATGTCTTGGTAGGTTTGCAGTTGTGCCATACTTGTGTTCTGTGAGATGTACAGAAATTGCGATACTCGTTTTAGTATAACCAAACTCTGCTTTACACTTCTCCGCAACTTTATCCCTGACCTGTCTGGTGTGTGCCTTGGTTTTCATGATGCTGTCTGATCACTAATGTTCTCTAACAAACCTCTGAGGCCTTCATAGAACAGTAGTTATGCTGAGAATACATTATATACAGGTGGACTCTATTTACCAATTACGTTGCTTCTGAAGGCAGTTGGTCACAATGGATTTTATTTAGGGGTATCAGAGTACAGGGGGCTGAATACAAGTGCACACCACACTTTTCAGACCTCAGATCACAGTCCCAATGTGAATAAGATCCCCATTGAGATGACCCCGATGTGAATGACCCCCAGGCAGACATCAGATCAGAGCCCCAATGTGAATGACACCCCCCCCCCAAGCAGACCTCGGATTCAGAGCCTGATGTGAATGACCCCCAAGCAGATCAGACCACCAGGAACAGGGCAGACGTTAAAAAACAATTAAAAATGAACAGGCATCAAAACATCCAGGCCCTTCTTGTTCTTCCTGCCGTGCCATGACCCGCGAGTTCACAGAGTGCCGACGTTCCAACACTGGTTGAGTACAGCGGTGAGTACAGATCCCTGTATTTAACGCTTCATGGTCCTCCTGTACTAATGAGCAGTTCCATAATGGAAGCGCTCAATAGTGTCGCCCCATAAGACGCACCACCATTTCCCCCCACTTTGGGGGGGGGGGTTCTGGGGAGTCCATCTTATAGGGCAAAAATATGGTACTTGCTACTTTGTGTTGGTCTATGACAAACTCCCCAAAAAATACATTTAAGTTGTGGGTGTAAAGTGAAAAAATTTGGAAAAGTTCAAGGGGCACAAATACTTTTTCAATGTACTGTAGGTATCAAAATCTCTTCAGTCCACGATAATACATTCGATCTTAGTTATTAGTGTGTAACCATGTGAAAGAAACCGCCATATGAAGCGAGCAGTGTTTTGAAATATGCCAAACAAACAGAAAGGTATGTATAACAAATATGCACATAAAATACACAGCGTTCTCCGTTCTCACATGTGTCACCATTTATTTCACTGTTGGGGTAGAATCTGTTTTGGAGTTGGGGGTTAAGAGTAGTCACTGCACCCACCCTCCGCAGAGCCTTCACTCCCTCCCAGCACTCACCTACATGAGAGCTTTACAGACTCTCAAATACACACAGAATTAAAAATCACAATATATCCGTGTCATGCAGATGGTCCATGTTACCGCACAATTACACAAAAGGTCAAATAAAAACAACATAAATACTCAAAGTCAAAAAAGGAAGCCATTAATCAGAGCGCAAATTCAACTCTGGCTGCGTATAGTGTTATATACTGTTACCAATGATAAATACAGCTGTCAGAGCGAGGTCTTCATAAAGTTAAGCTTAGTGAGTCCGAGAAAGATTTTTTTTTTTCTCCAGTTGATATTTTTGAATTCAAAAATATCTTTGGGCAATACTTAATTACATTTACTAATGGAATAAATTAGATCACCTCAACTGGACAACTCTCTATTTATAGTCCTGCCTGTACGTAGGGGGAAGGAAAAGCAATCATGGAGACAATGGTTAGATGTTATCAGCATGACTACTTAGCAAGTCCATATACAAGCCAGCACTTGGATATAATAAAAAAAAAATGTGAAAACACGGCCTAATATCAAAGGGGTAATCTCACTTTAGACATCTAGGGGGTCATTAATTAAGATTTATTAAATATGCCTATATGAGGGGTATTTCAGGCGCAGATAGTGGCCCAACAGCTAATTGCGTCATCATCTGCGACTTCTCCATGCTCACACCAGGACTAAATAAGTGGGCACGGCCTGTGCAGGAAGGGGATGGGCCGAGAGGGCAGTCTCAATTACCATTTTGTACGACTGTTTCAGGTGTAGAAAAAAGGTCTAGATGTAAGGCAGCAAGGAAGCTGTCTTACATTAAGAACAGGCAGAGGATCTGCTGAAGTTATGTAGAGGCCGGCGCCTCATAACTTTGGCGGAAACACCGCCAGCTTAGGCACATATGAACATGGGACCAACACAGATGTCTTCAGCTGACAAGCGCACATGTAACATGTCAGCCAGTGTCATAGGGACAAATCTGCTGACAGATGCCCTTTATAGCGGCTCTGTCACCAGTATCAACCCTATTAAACCAGACATACTGGCTGGTAGAGCTCATCACGCTGATTAAAGCTATACCTTTCTTTTGTCTGTATGATAAATAGCTACAGATAAATCAGCGTTTTTATTCATATGCAAATGAGCAATTCGAGCACTCGGAGGCAGGGCTGAATATTCTGAGCACTTCTATGAACACCCTCTGTGCTCTGCGCACGCCCCCCTGCCATTGACTGACAGGGCTAGACATGCTGAGGACAGAGCTTTGCCCTATCATGTACATATCATATACTCTATGTACTATAGCTTCACCACACTGAGATCTGCTCAGAAAGCTAATATACATATTAGTGCTGTATTCACAGGCAGACTATATGATTATACAGACACCAGTAACGTAAATTAGCTTATAAGCCTAGAAAAGACAAGTACATACATTCAACAGTTGTAGACCAAACGTTAGTTCAGTCAACAGCTATTTCACCCATCTCAACCAGAAACATTCACACTCTAGGCACATTTCCAATAGGAACAATGGATCAAGCAAGTTGAAATCAACATGTCCGCTCCATCTTTTCTCTCCAACATCTGCCACTGGGGAACAGTCAGGACAAACCATACACATTATATTGTAGTCCAACCCTTCCGAAATTTGTCAGGGCTAACAGACGGTCATCTAGAGCAGTGATTTTCAACCAGTGTGCCTCCAGCTGTTGCAAAACTACAACTCCCACCATGCCCTTCTGTAGGCTGATAGCTGTAGGCTGCCTGGGCATGATGGGAGTTGTAGTTTTGCAACAGCTGGAGGCACACTGGTTGAAAATCACTGATCTAGAGCACAGCCAGCTTAAAAAAAAAAATTATAACCTTTCTATTCTGTAAAAGTTGGTGACAACCAATACTGCTGCCATTACTCCTCCTACAACAGTTGTCACCAAACTTTCTCACAATCCTGAGCCAATCAATGCATCACCTCATAAGGGCTCATTCACACGACCATACCAGATTTTGAGGTCCACAAATTGCGGATCCACAAAACACAGATACCGGCCGAGTATGTTACGGACAAGAATAGGACATGTTCTATCTTTTTTGCGGGGCCACGGAACGGAAGTGCGGACAGCATCTTTTGTGGCCCTATTGAAATGAATGGGCCCGCATCCGACCTGCAAAACTGTGGAACTGATGTGGTCGTGTGAATGGGCCCTAACTACGAGGAATTGCCTTTAAGACGTTTAGGAAAGAGTTGGTGACTGTAGGGAAATCTGGGCAGAAGGGAAGACCTTTGCTTGTGTTTTCTGTATTTCTGAAGGAAAATTCGCCACAATGATGAATCACATTTTTTGGAAGCCATAGTGGGTGTTTGGTCAGTGAACAGCCTTCTACAACACACTTTATATGTCGAGTCTGTTTTCTATTTATTTCCCCTTTGTTGCGTATTTCCTGTTGAAGTCACAAATTATTAAAAAAAATACCAAAAACCTTGTGTATTCAAGATATTTGGCATGAAAAAGATGTTAATCCCAGCTCATAAACACAACTGCATGCGTCAGAACTACTCCGCTCACACTAGAAAGGGTTTCATCACTTGCAGAATGAACTATTAACAGACAAAAAAAAATACACAGACAAAAATAAAACAGTAAAAGAGCAAAGCAATCAACATTCATCCAGGAAAATCTACCAAATAAAGGGTTTTTTTTCCGGGATTTTGATATAGATGGCTTATCCTCAGGATAGGTCATCAATTATGGTGGGGGTCCGACTCCTGGCTTACCTGCCGATCCAACTGCTTGAAGAAGCCACGGCGCTCTGGTGGCCTCCTCACAGCTCACTAAGCACAGCGCCGTACATTGTATAGTGGCTGTGCTTGGTATTGCACCTCAGGCCCATCCTCATGAATGGGATGGAGCTGAAAACAGCCCATGTGACTGATGAATGAGATTCAGTGGTCTAGGAAGAAGTCACAGCACTTATGGGAGTTCTGCTGCCCCTTCAAACAGCTGATCGGCGGTGGTGCCAGAAGTCAGACTCCCACAGATCTGATACTGATGACCTATCCTGAGGATAGGCTATAATAAATATCAAAATTCCAGTGTGACACTGGGCCAATTTAGAGTAGGGACCCACGTGAAAGAGGTTACCTTGACGTAGAGAGAGGATATTTGATTTGAATGCATTTTGATTAACTATATATATATACACACACACACACAACGTACCTCATGTACAGTTTACGAATTATGCTGAAAAGCTGTAGATCAATGCATGGCATGTGGATGTGCGATGCATGCTTTTTTCAAAATCCTAGAAAACCCCTTCAGTTTGCATTACTTGGCATGTTGTCTTGGCAAGGAGGCCCAAGTTTGTGAACGCTGCTGATCATTTCTACAGTGGCAATGAGAAAGACATTTGATGGCCTAAGAAGAGGCCATCGACATTTGATGGGGGAGAGACACATTTATTGTTCGTGTGTGGTCCATATGAGCAGCTGATACCATTCAACTGATTGGCTCCTGCAGACCCCACGGCCCCTTCAGTGCACTGATCAATGGGACTCCTGGAGTTTGACCTCCCCCGATCCAATACTGATGATCTATCCGAAGGTTAGCACATTGGTGCTACAGACCCTTAGAACCTCCGAGTCAAATATAAAACTAGTAATTTTCACAAACATCTAACATCCTGACTGATTTTTCTTTACTATTTGAAAAAAGGTCATATACTGTAAAAGGGGGGGGGGGGGGCAGACTGCTGGGAACCCCACTAAGGCTTCAGTTATTTCCATCACTTAGGGCTTATTCCATCCTCGGCCCCACAAAAAAAAAAAAAGAAAAAAAAAGAACATGTCCTCAGCCACGGAAAAGAAAAGGCATTTGTATTATAGTGCTGTCCATGTCCTGTCCGCAAAATGTGGAACGCACATGGCCGGTGTCTGTGTTTTGCAGATCTGCAATTTGCGCACCCTTAGGGCCCATTCAAACGACCGTGTGAATGGGTCCGCATCTATTCCGCAATGGGCGGCTATTCACTTCAATGGGCGGCTCGGCAAGAAAACCTAGAACATGTCCTATTCTTGTCCGTAACAGCGGACAGGAATAGGCATCTTCTATGGGGTGCCGGTGATGTGTGTTCAGACACAGTTCGGCATCTGTGGTATTGCGGATCCACATTTTTGAGGACCCGCAATATCATGGCTGTCAGATGTAGACATTTGGGGCAATGTATCAGAAGCAGTATTTTTGACGTTTTTTCTTGATAAATTTGGAGCATATTTGAACATAATTTTGGTTAGAGAGCTTATACTATTGTTAGAGAGCTTATACTCTTCTTGGCATAAGACTCTGTCTTTCTTGCAACTGACAAATCCTCCCCCCCAACAACACATACACATTTTTAGTAGTAGTAAGAGTGGTTTAAAAAAAATACAAAAAGTAACACTGCTACTTTTCACTCGAGGAATCTGGTAAAAATGTAACAATAAATTCCCCCTATGACTACAAGGTGACCAAACCACACTGGTTCATTGAGATTATTGTTGTAGATATTAAATTATGATAAATGATAAATAATCCATCAAAAATAAGAGGGAAAAAGAAAGTCATCCATTGTTTCTACAACCACATTCCACTAGAACAGGGCGACATGGTATTAATGATAAAATAACTTTCAGCTTTAAGTCGAGATCTTAAAGACTAGGGAGAAGTTGAAAATGTATCTTCCCTAGTGAGCTATGACAGTTCAAAGGGATAAAAAAAGCCAAAAAGAGTTCCATGTAATAGTAAAAAATGCCAATTATCTTCCATCAACAAAACCAATTTCAGGATAACCTCCCTGACACGGGAGAAGCTCAGTGCTCAGTCGAGACACTTCATGCTCATTAAACCACCACTGATCTAGTGACAAATTGCCTAAAAGTATGTGAAGGCCCTCTTCATCTTGTGAAAGCCCATCAAAAAAGATTCTGCACTAGAACCAGGCAATGAGGCAACAATATTTTTTACAAGTTGGGAGGACTAATACTGGCAGTAAAGCCCAAATTGTTGAAATCATAGAAAATTTGAGGACAAACCATAGTTTTTTTCTGTTTCTCATCAAGTATCTAGACCAGAAGTGCCCAATCTTTTTGGTCCAAGGGCCACATTGTCAGACTGAAGCACTCGCAAAGGCCACAATGAATTCCAAAGGGGTATTCCCAACTATGACCTACTGGGAGAACTGGGATGCCCTACTTTCCTGTTTGGCTGTCCAAAGAAGAGGAGATGAGGAGACTGCACATCCACGTGGCCATCTCCATTGTAGTTAATGGGAGCTTCACAACCTTCATATGCTACAGTGCAGAGAACGGCACGCATCACTTCTCCACCTCGTCTCTCCATGGATATGCCATTTATGTCTCAAGCGGGAAAACCACTTTAAAGGAGATATCATGGAAAAAGTGATACACTATATAACAGTTAGTTTTGTCTACGGTGCAGTATATGGCACATGCTTGAAAAAAAACCAAGGAGAATATCAGTAATGCACCAGACATAATAGAGTAAGGCCTAGTTCGGATTTCCGTTTTTCACAAACATGTGTTATCCGCACATACCCAATGATTTTAAATGTGGTTGTTCACACATCACTGGTTTTCCACTGACCCATGGTCACAGAGACATGCACTACTTTGGTCGGTGATGCAGACCAAACGCCCTCTGAAGTCTTTAGATCCATGGAAAATCACTGACACAACATGGATGGCATCCATGTTCTGTCAGTACTTCACAGGCCATTGGTAGGAGATGCTCTGGAAATTAATATTCAGCTGAGCAGCATGCGTGGAATACAGAAGACACACGGAGGACAAGAATCGGACACGGGCCAAACACGGATTCTTCCCAGATGGAACACGGACGGATTTTCCATGAACGCCAAATGAACACAGAAATGTGAACGAGATCTTTCCAGTTTTACCTGGATTCCTCCTCAAAGTTGCCACCACCAAGACAACTGATTGAGTGGCAGTGGTGAAGTGCATGTAAACAGCATATTATACTTCTGGTCTATCAGGGACCAGAAGCAAGGTAGAAGTGAGGTCCTTGCTGGAGCCCTGGTGATGCCCTGCACGGATATCTATGTCCTGCAGGGAAGAGAGAACACAGCAGCTGTCTATGAGCATGTTCACATCACTTTTTAAGACATACCGCGAAAGCCCATGACGTACACAAGGTTTCCACTGCCAGATGGAGGCGATCAGAGTGTCTTTTTGGCCTCTGTCTGGCCAGTAGGGCTATTCTTTCCCACAAAAAATAATTAAAGAAGAACTCCCGCAAAAATTTTTATTCTCTGACCTGTTAGAAAGGTCCATGATATAATCTGTAGTGATTGTCATTTTCTTATCAGTGACTGTTTCTATGAGTAATAACCTCTCTTCTTATTGTAGCTGGGTCATGTGACCAACTCCCTGACCTCCAACTGACCCAGGACAGGAAGCCAGTCACTACTCTATTCATTCCTATGAGACTGAAAGTGAGGCTCCCATAGGAATGCATAGAAAATTAGACTTCCTGTCCACACATAAGGTGCTGTGTGAGTTGGTGGGTCTAATTCCTAGTCACATGACACAGATAAGAAACTTCAGGATGATATAACTCAAAAATTCAGCTACTGGTAAGAAAATGCCATTCACTACAGATTATATCATGTACATTTCTAGCAGGACATGGAATAAAATTTTTTGCGGGAGTTCTTCTTTAAATAAAAAAATAAACGCAATTCCGGTACAGTTTTACAGTTTTCTGGGGTTTTTATCCCCCAGTGTTCACTAATCAGTAAAACTGACTTATGCTCTTCATTCTCCAGGTCAGTATGAATCTGGCAATACCACATATGTATAATTTCTCTTGAGGTTTAATACTAGAAAAAAAAAATTCTGACCCCCATAACTTTCTTATAGTTATGCCTATTAAGCTGTACGGGGGTTAATTTTTTGCGGGACAATGTGTACTTTCTATTGATACCATTTTGGAGTGTGTGATCACATTTTATTCTTTTTTTTTTTTTAGTAAGAGAAGCGCTGAAAAAATAGCGAATTGGCCATTTTGATATATTTTTCGTTACGTCATTTGCTATAACTATTTTTATATTTTAATAGTACCAGTGTTTTTTAACAATGATCATTTTTTATTGTTTATGTATTTATTTTTTATTCTAGGGAAAGGGGGGGCGATTCAAATTTTTTTATTTTTTTAAATATTTAACTTTTATTTTATTTTTTATTTTACTTTTACTTTTTACTTTTTTGTCGCCTCTAGGAGGGTAAAATATGTAGTACTTAGAATTCTTATAGCTTACACTGTATTTACATAGAATCACAGTAAAAGGTTTAATTGGCGTTATCCTATGTTGACCTGCCACCTGCTGGCCAACATAGGAAGTGGAGCTCTAATACATTGGGTCTATTCAGAGAGACTCAGTGTATTAGAAGGAATGACCGGCTTCCCCGATCCCCATATGGGGAGCCAGTATTTAAGCTGTTTAAAGACCCTGCCACGCCGGCAATCGCCTGCTCATCAGCAAAGGAGACCACTGCGTTTACATGCAATGATCTCCTCTACAGTATGGGGAGGAGCGATCGCCATTGCCTGTCCCCATATAGAATCATTGCTTGTTGTTCACAGATCATGCCGTCTAAGCATTATGATTTAGAAGTAAATGAGGATTTAGGTGTCCGCACAAATGATCTTATTACTGTATGATCGATCGTTACACTCGTTCATTGGACAACCTTTACACTGGCAGATTATCTGTCCGATGCTCAGCCAGTGTAAAAGGGCCTCAATCATATTTGACAGGGAAAATCGTGCTGCGCGAAGAGCTATTTTTCCGTCAGACAAATCTAAATGATGATCCTGCCATTTGACAGCACTCTGTCTGAATTATCAGGACAAGGACAACTATGCCTGTGAACCACTAGTCAGGGGGCCACACAGTATGGAATTGTAGGGCGCCAGAGGTCGCACTACATTTTTTCCCCAAAGAGTAAAAATACTCCTCTTACCATTTTTGAGGAGTATTTTTAGCCGAAAGAGGAGTATGAAAGTTGCGGTAATTCAAGTAAATAATATGTAGGCCTACATAAAGTTAGAGGCTATGTAAATTTGTTTTTATGATTACATTTTACTCATTTTGGGATAAAAATATTTTTTTGAATTGGTCTTTATTAAAAATATTGAGCTGTTCTGTCACAAAGAGTTATCTGGATCAACTTGTAGGAAAACAGGCCGAACTGGATGGACAGATGTCTTTTTTTCGGCCTTATAAACTATGTTACTATGTTTTCCTAGCTGTGTAAATCGTACTTTACTTTCACTTTATGCCAGTCATCTAATTACCCTTGTCTCTAAACTACTAAAAAGTCAAACACTTAAATAAGCCACATTCTTACCAGTAAGA
Source organism: Rhinella marina (assembly GCA_900303285.1). Classification (NCBI taxonomy): domain Eukaryota; kingdom Metazoa; phylum Chordata; class Amphibia; order Anura; family Bufonidae; genus Rhinella; species Rhinella marina. The sequence continues at coordinate 24,678 of ONZH01031069.1, forward strand.
TAAGAATTAAGTTATAAGGAGTGTTTGTAAGGTCAGATCAGAGATAAGGAGCCGTCAGCTGAGCTGCCTGATGGTACAATATGAAAATTCAGATCCTGCTACTAGATATTGAGACTGCACAAAGACAGGGGTTCAAAACTTTTACTGAAGACCAATTGAAAAAATGATTTTTAGCTCATTATAAGTACAATGCAATAATAACAAAAAAGCCCCCAAAAGGTGTACATAGTCTTTAAAGAGGACTTTTCACAGCTCCTGACATGCCTGTTTTAATAGCTTCATGCATTCCCCATGTAATAACAAGTCTGGAGCATCTATTCTTATGGTCTCTATGCTGTGCCATTCCTTTATTATTTGCACTAGAAGTTATGATTGAATTGTTACTTGCCTTCAGTAAGGGAACAGAGGGGAGGTAACCAGTTGGGGGTGTGTACCTGCACAGTGTAAAAATGGCAGCACTGATTGGATAGAGTCAGTCTGTGCAGGGACACACCCCCAACTTGTTACCTCCCCTCTGTTCCTTTACTGAAGGCAAATAGCAATTTATTCATAACTTCTAGTGCAAATAATAAAGGAATGGCACAGCATAGAGACATAAGAATAGATGCTCCAGACTTGTTATTACATGGGGAATGCATGGAGCTATTAAAACAGGCATGTCAGGAGTGGTGAAAGGTCCTCTTTAAATGGGTTGTCTTATTTTATCAAATAACTTTCTCTACATGATAAATGCTAATACATTTCACTTACTAATGTATTGTGATTGTCCATATTGCTTCCTTTGCTGGCTGGATTCATTTTTCCATTATATTATACATTGCTTGTTTCCATGGTTACGACCACCCTGCAATCCAGCAGTGGTGGTCGTGCTTGCACATTATAGGAAAAAGTGCTGGCCTCTCTGGTGGCCGGGACCATGGCACAACACATTTGCTGGTCCTTTTTACTATAGTGTGTAAGCACAGCCACCGCTGCTGGATTACAGAATGGACGTAACCCCTAGAAACGAGCAGTGTATAAGCCAGCAAAGGAGGCAATATGGACAATGACAATACATTAGTAAGTGGCTTGTATTAACCCTCTATACATAATAAATTCTATTTGCTGAAGTGAGACAAGCCCTTTAAGGGCTTGTCCACATCTGCGTTGGAGTCTCCAACTGGACAAAAAAAAAGCCTTGAATGCAGGACTTTTTTTGTTTGTCTGTTAAAAAGGCGGATCCTGAATGGAAACTAAATGGGCTCCAGCATAGTCAATGGAGTCTGTTCAGTTCCGTTCCTTGTCAGCCGTGTGCCCGATCCAGAACTTCTATTATTTTTGTTGTTCTCCTCATCTAACGGAGCAGAAGAGCAGAAATAAATAGTGATGGTGTGAAGGTGCCCTAAATGGTATTTATTTATGTAGGGGAACCATTAATAATCTCCCCTCCCTCCAGCCCCTCCAACATACAGTCCCATGTAAGTAACATCTCTATTGCCCCTCCAACATACAGTCCCATGTAAATAACATCACACCGCCCTCTCGCCCCTCTAGGACAAGGCTAATCAGCCCCTGGGAGGTCTGGAGTGAACGCATAGCAGTCAGTTATAACCAAGTGATAAAGTCCAGTCCAATATAGTGGATCTTCCTTGTACTTTATCACTTGGGTATAATATCCTGCTGTGCTTTCAGTCCAGACCACTCCCAGGGGCTTTAGGTCCTTTTAGAAAGGACAATTTTGCAGGCAGTCGTTTGGAAGTAAGCGTTCCTTCCAAGCAATTGATTACTCATCACTGGAGGAGATTGCTGCATTTACATTAGTGATCGCTAATGCCATTGCTCATCCCCATAAACACTTGTCGTTTGCCGGCAGCAGAGCGTTTTTAGACGGCACAATCTGCTGCTGGCAAACAACAATTTAGGTGCCTACAGAAACTATTCAATTATCCGATAAATCGACAGCACCTTTAATCTGTCAGATAATTTCTAACGAGTGTTCCTATGAATGCTCGTTAGTGATTATCTAGCGGATTTTCAGCCCATGTAGGGGGCCCCTTAGAAACCCCAGACCGCAGGCCTTTTTCACACTAGCGGCAGCACGGATCCGGCAGTTGAAGGGTGGCGCCGAATCTGTGCTGCCGCAGGTACATGTGTGGGGCCGGAACCGCGCTCTGGCCCCACACATGTCACACAGTACATACACACACAGACACATACATACTTACATGCTCCCGGCAGCTCCGCGCAGCACAGTACAGGAGGAGGGTGGTGTGCACATAGGACGATTCCCCACAGCGCCCTCTGCTGGGCGCTTTGGGGAATCGTCCTATGTGCGCGCCGTCCTGCATCTCTGCGCTGTGGAGACCTGCCAGGAGCATGTAAGTATGTATGTGTATTTGTATGTGTGCATGTCTGTATGTGTGCATGTCTGTATGTGTGCAGGTGACGGATCCGTCATGAACTCCATTGAAAGTCAATGGAGGACGAATCCGTTCACCATTGTGTCACACCAAACGCATCCGTCCCCATTGACTTTCATTGGGGGTCATGACGGATACGTCTTGGTGTGGATGCCTGGACCGGAGAGCAAACCCCAGCATGCTGCGGTTTGCTCTCCGATCTGAAGATGGAACGGAATGCTTCTAGGAACACTCTGTTGTCTTCAGTTCAGTTTTGTCCCCATTGACAATGAATGGGGACAAAACTGAAGCGTTTTATTCCGGTATTGAGCCCCTATGACGGAACTCAATACCGGAATTAAAAAACGCTAGTGTGGAAGTAGCCTTACCAGCATTAAAGAGTAACTACACTTTTTTGAAACTTTTGTTATGTCATAGGCGCATCAGAAGTGTTGATTCGGCGGGGGTCCCAGCCCTGAAACCCCTGCTGATCTCTAGAAAGAGGAGTCAGAAGCACGCAGCCGAGCGAGATACTGAAGACGATACCATAGACTTTGTATTGGGACCATCTTCAGTATCACGCTCAGCAGTGAGGAGAAGCAGCGCTTGGCTGAGCGCTTCCGACTCCTCATTGTAGAGATCAGCGGGGGTCTCAGCGCTGGGACACCGCCGGTCAACACTTTTAATCTCATAAGGACAAATCGAAAGTTCCAAAAACTAAAGCTCACTGCCCACAAAGAGGCTTCTTACCCCACCTGGAGCCACCCAGTGATGATCACGCACCACAGCCGCCCACCAAACTGCAGCAATAACAACGCCCCTTGCTGTACGGAACTTTGTTATTGGATATTTCAGGCGCCAGCAGCACCGCTCGTTGCAGTGTCTGTGCCATTCATAGAGGCACACTGCGCTCATGAATGGCAGGCGAAAGTCTAACACGTACTGATACTCGTCAGACTTTTTTTTTTTAGCGAGTAAACAGGCGTCTATGACACTTGTACAGGCATTATTGCGATCTATGTAGGCCACATGTCACCCCTAGGCCTCAGGTGGTGCAAGCCCTCATCTAAACCAGACAAACTAAATTTAAAGCTTATATTACAAAAGAAATACTTTCTAGAAAATCATATTTGCCCTCCTCTTGCTTACAGGCATACAGCAAGTGATAACTTTGTGAGATCACTTTGGAACATCTACCTCCAATGTTTCTTCTGGGCCATTGCTTAGAGAACAGGAGGGAAAAAAAAGCACAAGGTCTTATCCGCGCCAGTACAGAGGTCTTAGCATTGTTTAGCAGGTCTGAAAGGCTTATCATAAACCTTACTAAAAGTATGTCCACATTTTCTCTCAGAAACTGGCTCAAGAGACAAGTATATCGTCAAAATACCGGCCTCCATGCCTATCTAAGATCAAAGAGTAACCCAATACGGAAGGCTCAGCAGAGCCATGGTGGCACATTTCCAGACAGCTACAAATTATTTCTGAATGCTTCAGCATGTCATCCTTCATTACCGCGTCTGGTGCACACACGGTGGGACAGTTTTCCTCATAAATATTTCAACCATTTCACGATGTGTCAAGACAAGAGTCCGGACCCCAATGTAAAAGTATGAGAACTACCAGAGTGGAGTAAATATACATTATCTGACTTGTTTTAAAACATTTTTTGAAACTCTTAAAAAAAAAAAAAACAGGGACGCCATATTAACCCCTCAAGAACACAGTCTTTTTTTTTTATTGGCTGTGTTTTTTAAATTTTTGTTTAATGGGATTATTTTATTTCGGCTGTGATGCAGGATAACACCAACAGCATTATATCAGTGTTATCCAATACATTCCAGAACTGTAAGGGTTACATAGCATCATAAATCAATATAATTCTATGCGACCCCATCAGTGCTGGAAGTTCAGAACGAGTGCTGCGCTGCAAGCCCGGAGCGTGACACTCGCTCGTCTGAAAGCGGCCTAAGAGCTTGCTCGACCAACAGCCAACAGCTCTCTGTCCCTTCTCCCAGCCGGCTCGACCAAACGAGTCTGTGTATGTTATGGGGAGAGCAAGCCATTGACAGACACTTCTGGCGGCAGCCTATCTCACTGAGGAACATCAGTCCCCCAACATCATCTGTCGGGGGAGAGTCGGGAGCTCCCCACACGCATTAGTGTGTCAGCCGAACCTGCCGTTCTTGGAAGGTGTGTCTACTGCAGACACAATGAACATTTTAGCAAAAACTGCAGAAATTTACATGGAAACAAAGCAGAAATTAAATGGTACCTCCAAGTTCTTTCACATTGAGAATGGCACTCTGGAATGGAACGGCTTTTATACTAAAACCTAAAACAAAAAAAACAAAAAAAAGTCACACAATGAATACCGTACACCAAGAATGCAAAACTCTGAGACCACCCTCTATTTTCATGCATGGTAATTGCCATACAAAATTCCTTTAAATGTCAAAGAAAAAGTTAGAAAACGTTCAACAGAAAACTAGAAAAAAAAGTACAGAAAAGTATAATAGTTTCACACTTCCACTTTGAGGCTATGTTCACATTTGCGTCTGGGTTTTCTTTTATAAAGGAAACATGGCGTGTCACTTTTACACTAGATTGTGTGATAGGATTTAAAGGTGACCCAAGCCTAGGGTGAAACCACAATGGTGCAGCAGCTCCTCTCAGAACGATGTGCTCGTCTTCTCCAGCATGCTGAATACAGAACCCATCCGTACGCCCCATGTAAGCAGAGCCTTCTGCTTCATCCATGATTTCGTTTCTGGCGCCTAATGAGCTGATCAGTGAGGGTGCTTAGTGAATCAACAATGCTAAAGCCCACACCTTAAGAACGTTGAATTTGTTTCAGATTATTTGGATCATAAAAGACCAAAAAAAATTCCCAAATGATAATTCATAAGACTTCCAAAAGTAACATTCTGGTGTTTTTTGTTGACTCCCAATGATGGAAAAAAAGGGGGATGTTCACATCACACTGAACACTAAATTCCGCATATGTACCTAGAATCCAAGTGCTTCCACAGGTGCCTACTGGCCTTGTGTTTGCCAAAAGTCTCCTTCTGAGATCTGCTGGACCGGTATGCATCTACACTAGTCTGAAATAGGACCCTATAGTCAACACATGTACCAGCTCCAAGCCTTCTGTAGGAGTATACGCTAAATACTCCGGAAGAAGTCTCTGACATGATGTGAACAGAAACTAACCTGACTTAAAGGGGTTATCCCACAAAAAAATATTATACATTTTGCAGACCAGTACCGGGATCTGAATAGTTTTGTCTGCAACTAAAAATTGTATCTAGCCACTAAAAGGTATACGTATAGCGCTACCTGCTGTTTGTACTTTTCTTTATTTCTATGTCCATCTCGCTGAGGTGGTCAAACATGCTCAGTTGCATCCTTCAGCTGCCACCAGCCATATCTTCTTTTAGAAGCTGTGATGGTGACAGAAGGACGCATACCATGAGAAAGGACACCCTAGTTAGCTGCCAGGCTTGAATAAATCTAGCAGAAAAAAAGACGACTGACGGGAGATCTAATAACTATGTATAAATATATCAGAGGTCAGTACAGAGATCTCTCCCATCATCTATTTATTCCCAGGACTATGACTGTGACGAGGGGACATCCTCAAGGATGGAGGAAAGAAGGTTTGTACACAAACATAGAATAGGATTCTTTATGGTAAGAGCAGTGAGACTATGGAACTCTCTGCCTGAGGAGGTGGTGATGGTAAGTTCACTAAAAGAGTTCAAGATCATCAGTTATAACATCTTGAAAAACCTTTTAAGGTTTTTAAGATAACACTAAACTTTGTAAAGTAACACAGAAGAGGACAGTACACTGCTACAGATGGATCTGGATAGACTGGAGGCTTGGGCAGAGAAGTGGCAGATGAGGTTTAACACTGACAAATGTAAGGTTATGCATATGGGAAGGAACAATGCAAGTCACCAGTACATACTAAATGGTAACACACTGGGTAACACTGACATGGAAAAGGACCTAGGAATTTTAGTGAACAGCAAACTAAGCTGTAGAAACCAGTGTCAGACAGCTGCTGCCAAGGCCAATAAGATAATGGGTTGCATCAAAAGAGGCATAGATGCCCGTGATGAGAACATAGTCCTGCCACTTTACAAATCACTAGTCAGACCACACACGGAGTACTGTGTACAGTTCTGGGCTCCTGTGAACAAGGCAGACATAGCAGACCTGGAGAGGGTTCAGAGGAGGGCAACTAAAGTAATAACTGGAATGGGTGGACTACAGTACCCAGAAAGATTATCAAAATTAGGGTTATTCACTTTAGAAAAAAGACGACTGAGGGGAGATCTAATAACTATGTATAAATATATCAGGGGTCAGTACAGAGATCTCTCCCATCATCTATTTATCCCCAGGACTGTGACTGTGACGGGGGGACATCCTCTGCGTCTGGAGGAAAGAAGGTTTGTACATAAACATAGAAGAGGATTCTTTGCGGTAAAAGCAGTGAGACTATGGAACTCTCTGCCTGAGGAGGTGGTGATGGTAAGTTCACTAAAAGAGTTCAAGAGGGGCCTGGATGTATTTCTGGAGGGTAATATTATAGGTTATAGTTACTAGAGAGGGGTCGTTGATCCAGGGAGTAATTCTGATGCCTGATTGGAGTTGGGAAGGAATGTTTTTCCCCTAAAGTGAGGAAAATTGGCTTCTACCTCACAGGGGTTTTTTTGCCTTCCTCTGGATCAACTTGCAGGATAACAGGCCGAACTGGATGGATGTCTTCAGACTTATAAACTATGTTACTATGTTAGAACAATTGGAGCAGTGAATGTGGAGATCTCTGGAGCCAGCCAGGTACGTGGTACTATATGATGTCTGATTTTCATGTTTTACATTAATCATGGGATGACCCCTTTAATGGCCATAAAATTAATGAAAGGGGAATCTCTGATCCATCTATCTGTCTACATATTGGTAGAAGACAGGGAAAGAATAAAGTCCATCACACAGAAACACATTTTACTCACCTGTGGTAGGCACAATATTGTCTTGGCTCTCGCTGCACAGTTGCGTTAATAGACTTGTCTTCCCAGATCCTGTGAGTCCTATACAAACAATATCATATTCAGGGCGAGGAGGTGGAGGACCCTTACAACAGAGGGCTCGAAAACACTGCAAAACAAATCAGAAAAGACATGAACAACAATAACGGCTTCGTATGGAGCATGAGCAGCACACGCGTGTCACGTCACAATGGGAAAACTGCCTCAAGCGTGAAACACCAGAAATATGAGCAGAGCTATCGGGGAAAACATTGTACAATGGCAATTTACTCACTTTATATAACTTCCAGAAATTGACAACATACAGAAGAATGATGGGGTCTGTTAGATCACCACAAAGGCCACGGGCTTCAAGAGGTCGATCAATAAAAATCAACCAAATAAAGAAAACATGTAAGACCATGAGAATACCACTCGTGTTGTCTACAGAGGAGAACATAAAGAGTGGACTGGGGATTGTCGCCATTCCTTTGACAATGGAGGTTGGTGGTGGAGACGGGGCTTAACTACCATAGCGGCAGACCATGCGACTGCTATGGGGCCCAGGACAAGAGGGGGCCCAGTCCTAGTTGGGATTCTCTCCTCCTCTACTGGAGGTGAAAACTTGGTCAGGACTCTCCCCTCTAAAGGAACAACTTTTAGCAAATGAGGCAGTGGAAAAAATGCCCCAATGGTCATTGAAAGGGGTTTAGGCGGAAACCTTCTGTCCTGTGTGGGGGCCTGATTTGATCCTTGCTATGGGACCCTTACTTCTCTATGTACGCCACTGGGTGGAGACCATCTGTAACAAGATCATGCTTCCATTATAGCCATGTTCCCTGCTGGCAAACTGACAGCAGAATGAATGCCATTGGGGGAGCAGTAGATTTGGTTTGTCTGGTGCAAGACCACTCCACTCAGTACTAAACTGGACCCAAAGGGGTACTCCAGCTTTTTTAAACTGATGACCCATCTTCTGAATAGGTCTTCAATATTAGATCAGTGGGGTGGTCTGACACCCAGCATCCCCCAACCGGCTACTTTGGGCAAAAGTCAGTGCTGGAAGAAAACAGTGAACATAGGCGGAAGCAGAAGGCACAGTAGATGGAGCCTTCTGCTTCCAGCTCAACCTACTGTTTAGCTTCTGGTGCCAGCCACATTCCAAAAGTGCCAATACCAGGTGTGTCCCCACCCCCGATCTGATATAGGTGACCTATCAAAAACACCTAGAATACACCCTTTAAAATGGTTCTCCACTCTCTACATAAATGTCAGAAATGCCATACACTGACACGTAAATGACGAATAAACCACTATATCACTTCAGGCCTTACTTCAGCCCGCACGGAAAAGGTCCCCACTGACCATGGGTACTAGTGTTAACAAACACCACCATCCATAGCTTCTCAAGATGGCAGCATTGTTCCCTTCTCCACAGGCACTGATATCAGAAAGTCCATAGAGTCCCTGTATCTCTAGCCTCTGCGCTGAACCCTTTCAGTGCCTGCACAGTAGCGGACACTTTGGGCTTGTTTGGGCACTTTAGGCTTCGTGTGGCTGATGCTAACCACTGAAGTGGTGTAGTTGTTCTCTATGACTTTAAAAATTAATTATTAAATTTATGTAGAAGGAGGACATCCCCTTTAAGCAGAATTGTGGAGGAAACTAGCTTAGTGTGAATCCTAAAATGAAGGCCTTAGGTAGCCCAGCCATGACTGAAACCGAGCTTAGTGGTCCCTGAATTTTGCATTATTATGGCCACCTCTGTTTATAATGATCTTCAAAGACCCTTTACTATAATGGCTGGACCCCACCATGTCTGAGGAATGTGTCCGATCCTGCGGAGAAGTCATTAGGATTCGTTCTGCTGATGCAGGTTTTCTGCACTGGATGAGGCCCTGTAGGAGCACTTTAATGCTTAACACACATGTTGAAAGTGGAGAGCTGTTCCTTACATTCATCTACTACCGAGAGACAAGTGGGAACTGTATAATACACACCACGCTGAAGTTCATTGGATCAGCCCGGCGGCCTTTTATTGGCTTTCAGGGATACATAATCCATTTGTGATCAGTCAGCTTGACGCAAGGAGGTAAAAAAGTTTGCTAGGAATGGAGCGAGGAAGAAATAGTCAGTCCTGCCAGCTAATTTTACAGCTCTCATGATCCTCTGGGTTATGCAGCATCACACCTGTAATGTGACGGAAAATATTAAATGCTTCTCCGCAGTAAATCCAGTAAGAAATGTAAACGCGGTAAGCCATGGAGGAGCACAATATACACAAACAGGAGGAGGAAGATGCGAAAATCTCAGAAACTGTGGGTTTTCAAAGGAGAAATGTCCTTTGAAGACCTATTCTGGAGCATTCTACTACATTCTGTTCCTATCACATACCTCCCAACCGTCCCTGATCCAGCGGGACAGTCCCGGATTGCAGTGGCTGTCCTGCGGTCCCGGTACGGGGGAGCTATGTCCCGGTCTCTGGCAGCTGTCTCTGCGGAATCAGCTGCCTGCTTCTTTCATCCTCCGAGTCCCCCCCCCTTGCCACCCTTCCCGCCCCGCAGCTCTCTCCGTATCTTCTGCCTCATGTCTAGGCGGGGCCGGTCGCCAGTCAGCATTGGCTCCACCCCCTCTAGACAAGAGAAGAAGATCTCCTGCTGGTGATTCTGCAGCTAGAAAAAAAGGTAAGTATAAGGTTTTTATTTTTTATTAACTTTCTGTGAGGGGACTGCACTGTGTTTAATATCCCTGTACTGTGACATCACTGTTTTTAATATCCCTGTACTGTGACATCACTGTATTTATTATCCCTGTACTGTGACATCACTGTATTTATTATCCCTGTACAGTGACATCACTGTGGTTATTATCCCTGTACAGTGACATCACTGTGTTTATTATCCCTGTACTGTGACATCACTGTGTTTATTATCCCTGTACTGTGACATCACTGTGTTTAATATCCCTGTACTGTGACATCACTGTGTTTAATATCCCTGTACTGTGACATCACTGTTTATTATCCCTGTACGGTGACATCACTGTGTTTATTATCCCTGTACGGTGACATCACTGTGTTTATTATCCCTGTACAGTGACATCACTGTGGTTATTATCCCTGTACAGTGACATCACTGTGTTTAATATCCCTGTACTGTGACATCACTGTGTTTAATATCCCTGTACTATGACATCACTGTGTTTAATATCCCCTGTACTGTGACATCACTGTGTTTAATATCCCTGTACTGTGACATCACTGTTTATTATCCCTGTACGGTGACATCACTGTGTTTATTATCCCTGTACGGTGACATCGCTGTGTTTATTATCCCTGTACGGTGACATCGCTGTGTTTATTATCCCTGTACAGTGACATCACTGTGTTTATTATCCCTGTACAGTGACATCACTGTGTTTATTATCCCTGTACGGTGACATCGCTGTGTTTATTATCCCTGTACGGTGACATCGCTGTGTTTATTATCCCTGTACGGTGACATCACTGTGTTTATTATCCCTGTACGGTGACATCGCTGTGTTTATTATCCCTGGACTGTGACATCACTGTGTTTATTATCCCTGTACAGTGACATCACTGTGTTTATTATCCCTGTACGGTGACATCGCTGTGTTTATTATCCCTGGACTGTGACATCACTGTGTTTATTATCCCTGTACAGTGACATCGATGTGTTTATTATCCCTGTACGGTGACATCGCTGTGTTTATTATCCCTGTATGGTGACATCGCTGTGTTTATTATCCCTGTACTATGACATCACTGTATTTATCATCCCTGTACAGTGACATCACTGTGTGTATTATCCCCGTACAGTAAGGGGACTGGGTGATTAGCTTATAGTGGGTGGAGTTAGGGTGTGGCCTAGTGCTGAAAAAAATTGCACAATATGTCCCTCTTTGTCTCTTTACAAAGTTGGGAGGTATGCTATCAGTGTAGTCTCCTCAACATAATTTAGCAACCTACTCAGAAGGTGCAGGGTTGGACTGGCCCACCAGAGGATCCTCCAGTGGGCCCAAGCTCTGTCAGTAATGGACCCCTAACAAAACAGGGCCCTTAAAGGGGTCTTCTGAGACTTTACAACTGATGACCTATCCTCTGGATAGAGCATCAGTATCTGATCGGTGGGGATCCAACAGCTGGGACCCCAGTAGGTCAGCCTTCTCACAGCTTAGGCCAGTGACAACACATTTATCAGTCACGTGGCCTAGGCGCAGCTCAGCACCAAAAAAGTGAATGGGGCTGAGCGCGATAACAAGCACAACCACTACACAATGTATGGCGCTGTGCTTAGTGAGCACGGAGAAGGTTGAAAACGCTGACAGGAGCGCTGGTGCCATCAAAGATCCTTTACTATAATGGCTGAACACCACCATATCTGAGGAATGTGTCAGAGCCTGCGAAGAAGCTGATTGGCGGGGGTCCCGAGTGTCCAGAGGATAGATCATCAGTTATAAAATCTTGAAAAACCCTTTTTAGGTACTATATTCACAGAAGGTGGGACCTCAATCATTTCCTCTGGTGGGCCCAAGGGACTTCAGGCCGACATTAGCAGGGTCCATATCTTCCTGATGCCTGCTAAGCTACAAATTGCTTGGTCTCCACTGAAGATCTCTTAAAGGAACAGGAAAGCTGTAAATATTTTTAAAAATTTTGATTGTAACAGAATATGGTCAAAGTAGAAAAGGAATCTGAAGCTGGCCCTGCGCCTGTGCTTAACAAAGTGTAGCATTGCTTGCCGGCCACAGAAATGAATGGACATGCTTGCCATACATGAACAGATCGGGGTCTACTAGAGAGGCATGCTTTGTGAGTGGGATTCAGCACTGACTAATAAGGGGTTATCCTCCTCTGTGCTGTGCATATGGCCCAATAGGGCCTATGGATGCATGTTGCTATCATGACAGTTGCTTTTTCTACTTTAATGTGTACTTCGTGCTCCTTTAGGAGCCTGGGCCTCACCTTCTCACAACTTACTATCACCTGAAGGAAATTCTTAAAATATTCTTTGATGGCAATATTTCTGAACCTAGGCCATAATATAGGTAGACAAAAACTGACAAAGTGGCAAAAGTAACTGAAAGTTAGTAGTCGTAATAGTACAATAAAATGTCCTCTTCTACAAAGGAATTAGTTCTCAGGAATAAGGGGGGGGGGGGGTGTGGATCATGAATAACCGCTTGTTTACTTCCGTCTTGTACATGAATTTCTATGGATGTATCTCACGAACAAGCACAAGGTAATCTTTATGCTACATTCACAGGACAGTGAAAAAATGGCCATTTAAAAAGACCAAACAATCCATTTTTTTCAACTGCAAGAGGGCTGTCGGTTGGTGAAAATGGGCAAAATGGGCATTTTTTATGACAGTTATTCATGGGCTGTAAAAAAAAAAACAAAAAAAAAAACACAACTGTCATGTTAATAACCGCACAGACCGGGGATCAGCAAGCTCAGACAGCTGTGGTGAAACAACTCCCAGCATGCTCCACTCACTTCTTTGGGAGTTCTGAGTGCATGCTGGGAGTCATAGTTTTACCAAAGCTGGAGTGCCGAAGGTTGCTGACCCCTGGCATAGACTATCAATTTTCTTAAAACGGTCTGCCTTTTAAAAAACGGCCATTTTTCACACGTGAAATATAGTGTGAATGTAGCCTTACCCTAACCCACCTTCTACCATATCTGAAGGATACAATGGACCCCCATTACAAAATACATTTATACCGCGCTTCATACATCTTTATACAAATTACAGACAACCAAAGACACTGTTTGACCTGCAGCCTGCAAGAACATAAAACCTACATAAAAGAACATATGCTTCAAAAAAAATAAAAATGATCTACTCATTTCAATGCCCCCCAGGCGGAAGACCTGTTCAAGGAAATCTAACATTTCAAGACTGGGTGCATGTTTTGTTTGAGGCCCACCACAGAAAAAAAAATTACAATGGGACCCTATGGGTGATGGACACCAGTGTGTAGCATCAGTCACAGGACTTCTTGGGAAATATACATCATGAGCCATAAATACAGTGTATACAGAGCCGTAAAGGGGTTATCCCACTAAAACAAGGAGAGAGGATAAGCATCTGATCGGTGGGTTCCGACAGCTGAGGCCCCTCCCAATCGTTAGAACGGGGGTCCATGCGCCATTCAACTCCATGGTGCTGTCAGAGGTAGCAGAGTGCAAGTACTCCGCTCTCTCCGGCAGCCCCATCGAGGTGAATGGAGTGGCAGCTCACATGCGTGACAGCTGCTCCATTCGATTGGGTTAAAACGAGCCCCCGTTCTCATGATCAGTGGGTGCCCCAAGGATCAGACCCCCATCCCCTATTCTGTGGATAGGGGGCAAAATATCTTAATGGGACAATCAGCTTGACCCTTGGGTGTTCAGTCTTTCACATACTAAAAAAATTGTAGCCATTGAATGTAGTAACTGACATCTTAAAAATCCTGATGCCAGGAAGTTCTACCTTTTTCAGGAGTGAAGGTTAACAATTAAACTAAACTGAAATATATTCATTCGCATCTCAAAAACATCTCTGTGGAAACAACAAAAACTCTCATTGCTGCCCTCATCTAGTCGCACCTTGATTCTAGACTCATTACTAATTGGCCTCCCCCTCAACAGACTCTTCCCTCTCTAATCTATCCTGAATGCAGCAGCTGGGGTCACCTATCTATCTAACCACTACTCTGATGCCTCCGTCCTGTGCCAGTCATTGTACTGGTCGCCCATAAAGTACAGAATTTAATATAAAGTCCTCGTTTCACCCACAAAGCTCTCCACAGTGCTGTCCCCCTTCATTTCCTCCATCATCTCCATCTACCACCTTACCTGTGCTCTCCATTCAGCCAATAACTTACAACTTACATCCAAACCTCTCACTCTCATCTCCAAGATTTCTACTGAGCTGAGGAACGCTCTACCTCAAACAATTAGGTTCATTCACAACATGCACAGTTTTAGGCGCTTTCTAAAAATCACATCTAACTCTTCTCCAGTCACCCCTGTCATCAGTCTTCTGAACCTGATCCATCATCAATATCACCATCCCCTGCATTCAGAACTACAGGCATCGGCTGGTGGAGGCTCATGCAGCTTTATATCTGCACCACTATTGTCTTAAGATGGCCGGACCAAATCAAGTACTTGTTACCTTCTGTGTCGCCTCCATCTCCTCATAGATTGTAAGCTCTCGAGAGCAGGGCCCTCACTCTTCTTTTTAAATTGTTTTACTTGTTTGTTCCTATGTAATGTTTGAATCTGTTCGTTCAGAACCCCCTGACTGTATTTTGGTGCTATATTAAGATTATTATATAGTCAGCAAAAAGATTTTAAAATATATATAGATGGTCAACCAAACTCACGATCAACCAAAACTTTTTACTTTTATTAACCCCCCTTTTTTCAGGGTCCGTGCAAAAATTAAAAAAGAATATTGGCGTATAGTTAAAAGTTTATAAGCGCACTGCCATCAGAAAACACCGACAGAACGTTTAATGTATTCTATCTTTTCACGGTGCTAAAACCTGACCACACTGTTCTCACACTTGTTGCTATCTAGGTTTTTTTTTTTTTTAAATATGCACGCAGACAGGGCTGTAAACGAGAACATGATCAAAGTTGTCGGGGTCAGACTTGGAAAAACAATGGTGCTAGTGCCTGTCAAAAGGTGATTCCCACTGCACAGAAAGGTTTAAATTACTCAAAAAAAAAAGTTAATTTTTCTAGAATGGAAAAAAAAAAAAAAAAAAGTTTCCACATCAGTAATTTACTCCACCAACTTTTGAAGGTTGGTGCAGAATTTTTCTTCGTTTTATCATTTTTATCATGCACAGTTATGATTTTTTTTTCCCCATTTTTCTTTACAGCAGAATTGTGGCCACATAAATCTTCCCGTCATTGACAGGAAGGGGCTCGGGTAGACTATTAACATAAATCTGACAAACGCTAATTTGATGGGTGGCTGTATCTGTCTGCTGCCAGGCCCGTCTAGACAGCCTATTGAGAAATGCTGAAACACAACTGTTTGTCCCCTGGAACACCATCTGGAAACAGCAATAAGAGCCTACCCAGCGCCATTCACAAATGGGATCAAAGCACATGCTAATTCCTTCATGAAGTCCTACACACAGAAAATTCAATCTCGGCTCGCCCGGCAATTTTCTGTAGACCTTAACGAAGAAATGGCCGACTTTGTAAGCACTTAGCAAAGCGTGAACTGAAAGATTGGGGAGGAAAAAAAAAAGGGGGGAGGTATAGTTGTTGTTATTGGATAGAAGCGGCCATACCTGCTATAGGACCTATAGGAACCTGCTCGTCTCTGGAGTTTTAACCCATGAGATGCCCAAAAGTTCAGCCAGCCCTATTGGCATTCAGAGCACTTCATAGTTCAGTATATTTCTCTTGCTCGGTCTTCCATTAAACGCCATTCCAGCATTACATCAAAGCATGAGGGGCCCCCTATTGAACTGCTTTACGTACAGAAAACATAAAAGTCTCGTCAAGAGGCACAGCTTTCTCAAACTCTCTCAATTCTGATTTTTTTTTTCTTGTCCAGACGGAATTAATGGCACGCCACTTTCATTCGTATGGATGCAAAATTTAAAATGCCGTAGGACAGAACGAACATGCAACACGTGATCGCCGATGACAGGGCACCTGCATTATCAATTTATTTGGAAGAAAAGGGGGGAAAAAAAAAAAACTAAAAATGGTAAAAATAAAAAACACAAGAACAAGCAGGATTAGTTTCAGCTTAAAGGGGATGTCTCATGATGGACAATGGAGGCATATCTCTAGGATATGCCCCCATTGTCTTATAGGTGCGGAGGGTGCAGTGCGCATGCGCAGCCACCCTCCATTAATTTTCTATGGGGCTGGAGAAAAATAGCGGATTGCACACAGACCCATTCACTTCGCAAAATTCTGTCCGCATCCGTAAGTCCGTTTCCGCAGCCCCGCAAAAAAGATTTTGCAGACAAGAATAGGCATTGTTACAATGATGCCCACAAAAAGTGCAGGATGCGCACGGACAGCATGCATACTTTTTTGATTTGCAGCAAAATGGATATGGCTGGGGGAATGCCACCTTAGTGAAATCAAACTGCCCGACTAATCTTTTACCCCTGACAATCCTGCGACAATTGGCCACGATTCAAATCTAACGTGCACAAAAAATGCGGATCGGGTGCGGACCCATTCAATTCAATGGGGCTGTAAAAGATGCAAACAGAACAGAGTGTACTATCCACATCTGTATATCCATCCTGGGGCCCTAGGACATTTCTAGAGTCGTTGGGAGAAAAAAATGGTGGCAAGAACGTGGATGGAATCTGCAAGTGCTTGAGGCTTATCAATACTGAAATATTGATGACCTATCCTTAGGATATCAGATTGGTGGGGGTCCGACACATGGCACCTCTGCTGTTCAGCTTTTTAAAGGCGCTGTCCTCTTCACTGTTTACCGGAACACCCTCTGCTTCCTAGTGGCGGCACAGTGTAATTACAGCTTCTTCTCCCATTCTGAGGACAGGTCAACAAGACTTACTTAAACAGTAAGGTCTCCTTAGTTTAATTAGGGCCCGGTGTGGCCCGGTCACCATACGGTTCTTGATCGCAGCACAACTGCGCCATGTGGTTGTGTACTGGCAGTGAATTTTAAGATGACAGACTCCTTTTATTAGGGCCCGGTGTGGCCCATCCACCATACGGTTCTTGACCGCGCCGTGTGGGCGTACCCTGGCAGTGAATTTCCAGGTGACAGACTCCCACAATCATAATGTTACTACATATTATAACTATGCAATGCCTTGTCAAGAAAAAGACATGGGAGCAGATATATCAAACGTGTCTAATAAGCCTGCGTTCGGACATTCAGGTTTTAGGATGCAGTTTTTGATGTCAAAGCCAGGAGTGGCGCACATAAAGTCAGACATATATCATGGAAAGGCTGGAGGCCTCATTTATACTACTGTCTAAGAGAAAAGCTATGTGATCATTTATCAAACTGGTGTAAAGTAGAACTGGCTTAGTTGCCCATAGCAACCAATCAGATTCCACCTTTCATTTTGGACAGCTCCTTTGGAAAAAGACAGTAGGCATCGGATTGGTTGCTATGGGCAACTAAGTCAGTTCTACTTTAAACCAATTTCATAAATGGCCCCCTTTATCTGTTGGCCATAGCAACCAATCAGAGCTCAGCTTTCATTTCTTAAACTGCTCTGGTAAAATGAAAGCTGCGTTGTGATTGGTTGCCCTGGGCAACAAACACAGGGGGAAGCCCCTTAGTCTTCCCCTCATTTTGAACCCACTCCTGAGTTATCAAGACCGAGGTGTGCTACTCTGGTCCTGACAAGCCCTGGACCAACGGGGGGATGTATTTAATTCATTATGAGGCGCTCATTATAAACTAACTGCATCCTCTACCGGTCTGTGTGCCCAACTGAAATCTATGCCCACTAGTCACTGGCATAGACTTCAGTTTATCATTTATGCCAGTTTCCAAGCGCGATTTTCAGAAATCGTTGAGAGTAGCGTGAAAACACCAGTTGTGACTAAATTTAGTTGCAATGGTGTTTAAAAAGTCGTAGGGTTTGAAACTTTTTTTTTTTTTTTACTCTAAAAAACAGGCTTAAATGAAAGATAAACCGCTTTCTTTAACGCAAAACTGAACCAATAAACCCAATAGTGGAAATCTAGGCTAAGGGCTCATTCACACGACCGTATGAACGTTTCCGCATCTGTTCCGCAATTTTGCAGATCGGCTGCGGACTCATTCATTTCAATGGCGCCATAAAAGATGCTGATAGCATACCATATGTCTGTTCCATGGCCCCACAAAAAAGTGCGGTTGCCTGAATGAGTCCTAAAGGAAAACAGTCTTTGATGCCCATAGGAACCAATGAGAGTGCAGCTTTCATTTACCAGAGCTGTTTAAAGGGGTAGTCCCATCTTGGACATTGGGGGCATAACGCTAAGAATACTGAGAATGGAGCTCACAAACTGCTGGTGGGCGCACCAGGCAAATGTGTGGCCGCCCTCCATTCGTTTTAACGGGACTGCTGAAAACAGCTGAGCAAGTGTGGCTATTTTTGGCGCTCCCATAGAAATGAACGAATAGCGGGCGTGCATGGGGATAGGTGCGGTTCCTAGCAATAGGCTCCCAATGTCCAAGATGGGAATAATCCTTTAAGAAATTAAAGCTGTGCTCTGGTTGCTTTGGCAAGAAAGACCACTTTTCTTTTAGAAAAACTGCAGTTCTGCTGTCAATTCAGTAGCGATTCCACCTCCTGCCACTATGTGTGGACGCACCATTGTAACAGTCCAGTTCCTCCATTTTCCTAGCCCCCGGCCCCTTATACACTTGTCCTTTTAGTCAGGATTTTTTTTTCTTTTAGCGACGGTCACTTTCGAGAAGTGGAGGGTGTCTGCAGCTATTTCCAGTTGCTCATTTACAATTAGGCGGAATGCAGAGGATTTTCCTCCTTTTCACTGGGACATTACGGCAGACACAACCCGGCCGCATAGTCTTATCATTGTAACACCGCACAAATGAGTGATTTGTTTCACAAAGAGAGGCCTTGCCAGCAGCAGATGAGTAAATGGGTCTAGGAAAAAAGCGCCCGGCTATTGAGACCCCCGTTATGCCATCCATATTAACGAATGACTGCTGCCCCGCCCCCCTCCCCAAATGGTAAGAAAAGAAACTAGTCCCATAACGAGCCAAGTCCCAGTGTCAGACAGTTCAAAGTGAAATCCATCTTGGTCATCTGTAAAGCAGCGTACGAGCTGCAGACTGCAAGAAGCCATGTCATTCCCCAGGCTGAATTATGGGGGGGGCGCATTTATGCGGCCGCATCCATTTTGAGGTCCGCAAAATACGGATGCGGTCCGTGTGCATCCCGCACCCTTTTTGCGACCCCCATTGGAAAAAATGCCTATTCTTGTCTGCAAAACGGACAATAGGACACGTTCTATAATTTGTGGTTCAGCCACACGGAGGCCCCTTTCACACGGGCGAGAATTCCGCGCGGGTGCAATGCGTGATGCAAACGCATTGCACCCGCACTGAATCCTGACCCATTCATTTCAATGGGTCTTTTCACATGAGCAATGTTTTTCACGCATCAGTTCGCTGTTGCGTGAAAAATCGCAGCATGTTCTATATTCAGCGTTTTTCACGCAGCTCTGGCCCCATTGAAGTGAATGGGTCTGCGTGAATCACTGATGGTTGCTAAGAGATGTTGTTTGTATACATTCAGCTTTTTATCGCGCGCGCGAAAAACGCATCAAAACGCATCGCACCTGCGCGGAAAAAACTGAACGAACGTACGCAATTGCAGACAAAACTGACTGCGATTGCGTGCGGATTGGTGCGAGTTTTCCGGAACGCACGCTGAACGCATCCAGACTGAATCCGTATTGTTCGTGTGAAAGGGGCCTTAAACCCTGATGACCTATCCTTTGGGTAGGTCATCAGTACCTGATTGGTGGGGATCAGACACCCGGGACCCCCGCCAATCAACTGTTTGAGAAGGTACCGGTTATACTGTGAGCGCCGCAGCCTTCTCCGTGCTCACCAAGAACAGCACCGTACATTGTATAGCGGTCGCAGCTCAGCTCCATTCACTTCTACGGGACTGAGGTGATCAATGAACGTGTCGTCGCTGTCCTAGGGAAAGCTGAGATTGCCGCAGCCTTCTCACACCGCTGCTCGGCAGGGGTCCCGGAGGTCAGATCTCCACATATCAGATACTGATGAACTATCCAGAGGATAGGTTCTCTGTATTTTAATCTCGAAAAACCTCTGATGATGCAGTGACCCAGTGTTCCACTGCTAAAGTTGTCAAATGGTTCATTGTTAAAGTTGTCAAAATGTTTACTGTGACGCTAACTGTGCACTTTCAGTGGTACAAATGGCTAATGAGACTTTACTAGGCACTGTGTATCTCAAAAGGCAGTATATGGGTAGGAAATAGTTAAAGGGGTTGTCTAAGTTATTTTTATTGATGACTTAGGCCCCATGCAGACTACCGTATTTCACGGCCCGTACCGGGCCGTGAAAGCCCAGTCTGTGCTGCCCCAGAGGACGGGAGCGCACAGCGTCATTGGTTGCTATGCCGTGCGCTTCCTGAGGCCGCCGCCGTACAGTGAAACACTGTACACGCCGTGTACAGTGTTTCACTGTACAGCGGCGGCCTCAGGAAGCGCACGGCATCATAGCAACCAATGACCCTGTGCACTCCCGTCCTCTGGGGCAGCACAGACCGGGTAGTCTGCATGGGGCCTTAGCCTCAAGATAGGTCATTTAATATCAGATCGGCGGGGGTCCGACACCTGGCACCCTTGCCGAACAAATGCGCTCGCCTCCTCAAACAGCTGACCGGTGGGGGTGCCGGGTGTCGACCCCCACCGATCTGATATTGATGACCTATCTTGAGGATAGGTCATCAATAAATATAACTTGGACAACCCCTTTAAAGAGGTGGTCCGGGTTCAGAGTTGGACCTGAACATATTCCCTTTTTCACCCAGGCAGCCCCTCTGTGGGGAGCATCGGAGCAGTACATTGGTCATTTGGAAGAGACTCAGGGAGGACCACCACAGTAGCTGCCACCTATACACAGCCTTTCGGGAAAAGCCTACTCTGTAGTATATATGAGAACTGTGCCTACTGCCTGTATTTGTACTGCGACACCCATCATCCACTCAGTAAAAGAGAGAATGTATTTTACTATAACCAAGCCGGCCTGGTCATTGGTCACCCTAGTCCCTATTCTGCTGCCTTGCACCCTGCTGCTCAACAGCACCCCAGCAACCACCAAGCAGCTGACCCTAAAAAACCAGGGTGTGCCACAAGAGGAGGAGGCAAAGAGTGCCCCTCCCAGCACTGTACGCTCGGCACGGGTAGCCACTATGAGGACTACAACCACCCTCATCGGCCTTGCCACCAGTCCTATCCTCTCCGCCTCATGCCTCCCGCACCGCTCTGACATGTCCATTTTAGTACTAGGCGTGTTCTCTATGCAATAACAAATTCTGCAGCACCTTTTCATGCAACTCTATGATGTTCCATCCCTCAATTATTACTACTATAAGTTAATGAATCTGAAACTGGGTGTTAAAACATAAGGGGTGTGTCCTTGCACAGTCTGACAAAGGCAGCAATTATTGGTCAGGGTCAGATTGTGCAGGACCACACCCCCAAGTGGTAAAACAGAGAAGTCAGGAGAGGTGACAGGTCCTCTTTAAATTTTCTTTATTGGACTTGACTTTGTATAATAAATATGACACATTCTGCATCTTCAAGGTCTCTGCTTGTTGTCACTGAAAGAAAATGCAATTCTTCATTTCCAGTCCATAAAAATATAACCTCATCATGTGAGGAGCTTGAGTTGGACACCTGTTTGTCAATTGTGTGCCCAGGACAGGTCACTATTCCTTAGAGGTAAACAATGGAGGTTACTATTAAATGACAACAAGCAGAGATCTTGAAAACCATGAGAAGTTCATACAGAAAGCATATAACGCAGTGGTCACTTACTTGCTCGGGTTCCTGCGTGGCACCATTGATCTGACAAGTAGTATGTGACTGTGGCACTTTATCACTCTCCTGTTCCTGCCATGAAGTTTGGTGAAGGGAATTTCTCGGAGACAGCTACCTATTACCAAATTTAGGACAACAGATTGGTAACAGGGTTTCCTATACCCATGGCATGTCATTTCCAGCCTCGTGCTGGTCTGTCTCATAGCTAAGAAGGCAAATAAGATACACGACAACGTAAACTTTATCATAAACTTCCCAGAACTGCAGGGACGGTGGGGGAGTTTCCGTAGGAAGAAGTCTCTTATTCTTCGGATGCTTGTTCAGGAAGCAAAGTCATTGCACTATAAAAAGGGTTGAATCATTTAAATATCCCCCGTTGGCGCGAGTTTTATTTAAGGATAATGTCAAACAGCGTGATACTGTTGTTCTACAAGTGAGAAATCACAGCAATCCACAGCGCAGGAGCAGAACTCTTATTGCTAAGCTGCACTGCCATCTAGTGGCCAAAAAACAGAATGCACATTTTTCTTTTTCTGATCAGACACATTATTCTAACAGCATTATTTTTTGCTTTTTATATTTTTATATGCAGAAGTGCACCCTATGACATGCATGGCTTCTACAGCATTGCTGCTCCAACAGTCTTAAAACGGGTTGTCCAAGAAAATTAAAACTCTTGGCCAAGCCCTGCAATAGTCTATAAAAAAAAATTGGACCACTAAGGACACGACTGCAGTCCTGGACCAAAGCTGAGAACAGGGACTACCTGTAGTGGACATTCCGTACTCCTGCACTTTACTGTACAGGTCAGTGTTGGTGGTGCACATAGTAATGCGCAGGTATATGAAACATCACCACAGAGGCCAATCAGTGTATACCAGTACGTCCCCGCTGCAGTTTGGATGGGTGAGTATAAGATGGCAGGGGTGTGATTTGTAGGGGTGCTTGGTGTTAGATCCCCACTGATCTGATAATGATGACCCATCTAGAGGATAGTCCACAATTCACATTGGACGGCAGCATTTCCATAAAAATCTTCTATTTATTCAGGCATAAAAAATGTACAAAAAACAGTGGCCATAAAAAGTGCCTGAAAAAATAGAAGATTTTTATGGAAATGCTGCTGTCCAATGTGAATTGTGGAGTATCTAAAGGGCCCTAAAGGATTATGGACCCGGGATTGGCTGTTGCATATTGGAGGTCGTTTGTTTGGCACCGTAGTGCTGCTTACAACATTTACTTCCCATCTAGAGGATAGGTCATCAATGCCTTTAAAGACAAGGCCTACTTTAACTCCTCAAAGGGGAAAGGGGAGGCCCAGCCAGTAATTATATAAAAAAAAGGTGCTGGGGGGAGGTGTTGTTTGGTGAATGGCTTAAAATAAGTCATAACTCGACCGATCCCCAACACCTCCCATTCGGACGCTTCCCGGGTCCTGCTCGACACACCTCGGCCAGTGCCTGGCTCAGTAGTCATTATTCAGCATTAAAAGGGACCATGAATAAGAACCCGGCAGGGGACCTGAGAAGGGCGACACGGATCAGTGAGGTAGGTATGACATATTTAAGCCGCTCTGACCTTTCTTTTTAAAGATTTTCAATGGCCAGACAACCCCTTTAAGCCTCTTGTACCTTTCCATCGATTTACCTTTTCTGCTCGTCTTTGGCAGGGCGCGTTATGGTTTTTTTTTTCAGGCTACATATAATGTACTTAGTCTGTGTTGATGTACTTTGTGCCAAATTTATCAAATGTTCCTTGTTAAACTTGGTATATCTTCAAACCTAACATTTTTGTCTACAAAATAGTTGCAATTTTTGTACAAATAAGCCCCAAAACACACAAAAGCCCTGTGACTTGTTAAGGCTGGAATTCTGGAGTGAAGGGCTTGAAAAAATCCTCTTCTGTCTTTTTGGGGTTTATTTCACTAAGTTCACTCTTGGGTTTCTTCTGTGGGTTGGTACGATTACAGCAATGTCAAACTTATACAGGGGTTTGGTGTGTTTTTTTTTGCTTTTTTTTTTAAATCTCACTAAATTTTGCACAATAAAATCACCTTTATCCCCAAAAAATTCATTGTTTTTTGTGAGGCCACATTTCAAAAAACATAACATTTTTATTTTTCCATTTATGGAGCGATGTGAGCGCTTGCTTTTTTGCAGGGTGAGTTGATGTTTTCATCGCCACCATTCCATTTGGATTATTTTATACTTTTATGATTTGGGAGGCGCGATTTATAGGTCAGGTCATTAGGGATGTGTCGACGCCAATTATGTGCAGGCATTTTTATTTTCAGGCGAGCTCTACGACGTCTTCCTCGGCCTATGAAGCAAATCTGTTATACTGATCCCTGTCAAGTGAACGGGACTGAGTTGCAATACCAACCGCAGCCACTATGCCACATACAGCGCTCCTTCCATCTGTCATGGCATCTTAGGGGTTAAATGGCTGGTCTTAGCGCCATCTTCGATCCCGTGTACACAGCCGCCACTCCTGCATATAGAAAAGTCTCAGCTCATGAGCCCGTTCCATACACGCCTTGAGGACCTTGGACCTACAGTTACGCCCAGGTGAGGGAAGGGGTTAAAGAGGATCCGTCACCTCTCCTGACTGCTAGAATTACAAGCAGTTTGCCGGTTGGGTGTGTCTCTGCACAGTCTGATACTATCACACTGTGCAGGGGCACTCCCCCAATTGGTAACACCCATCTGGGCCTTCATTGCAAACTGCTAGCATGCATTTCAAAAGAATAGCCGTCCATGAGTCTTACAGCAACTCTAGGACCCCCCTCTTCATGGCAACATGCTAAATCAGGAATGTGGAAAGAGACTGACCTTCAGACAACCCTTCTGTACAGACTTTAACATATTTTATTTTAAAAGGGAAATGCTCTTCAAATGGGTTGTCTCACTTCAGTAAGTGGCATTTATCACGTAGAGAAAGTGAATACAAACAACTTACTAATGTATTGTGATTGTCCATATTGTCTCCTTTGCTGGCTGGATTCATTTTTCCATCACATTATACACTGCTTGTTTCCATGGTTACAACCACTCTGTAATCCATCAGTGGTGGTCGTGCTTGCACGCTATGGAAAAAGTACCAGCCTGTCTGGTGGCCGGGACCATGGGAGTGCACATAGGCTGGTGCTTTTTCCTATAGTGTGCACGACCACCGCTGATGGATTGCAGGGTGGTCGTAACCATGGAAACAAGCAGTGTATAATGTGATGGAAAAATGAATCCAGCCAGTAAAGGAAGCAATATGGACAATCACAATACATTAGTAAGTGCCTGGTATTAACTGTCTCTACATGATAAATGCAACTTACTGAACGGAGACAACCCCTTTAAGTTAAGTCACCATGATGTAAAGGCACATCAAGGAGGCTGGCATTAAGCTGTGGCCCGCACAGTCACAGTACAGGACTGATTGAAAACTGGGCTCCTGTGGTAATAGCTGAAATAGGAGAGAACTTGATCCCGGTCATTTAACCCCCATATGCTGCAGTCATTAGCGCCTGCAACATCTAAGTAGTTAAACAGAAGCAGAATTTAACTGAGGGATGCTGTAATAGGCTGTAATGCTTTGCTATGGAAGGTATACCAATTCCCTATAAAAGAGATCCCCAAGTGGGACTAAAAAAATAAAAAATGAAAGGTTAATAATGTTAGCTAAAAATGTTTAAAAAAATGAAAACCATATGGAAAAAAAAAAGTTACATGGACACATATATGGTGTCAAAGCATCTACAACAAACCTGCATAATGCATGTTAGGCCTAGTTCACACTTCAGTTATTTGGTCAGTTATATCCATCAGTGATTGTGAGCCAAAACTCGTAGAGAAGCCTCCACAGAGATCAGGTATAATGGAAAGATCTGCACCTCTTCTGTGTTTTTGACCCGACCTTGGTTTGGGCTCATAATAACTGATGGAAATCACTGACCGAATAACTGAAGTGTAAATCAAGCCTAATTTAAACCACTCAGTTAAAAAAAAATTATCACAAAAAACGGATTTGCTTTTTTGCCCCAAATTATAAAATGTTAATCAATATGGCCCAGGTACCTCAAAAGGGTATAAATGAAAACTCCTTTATGAAATCTTGTCTCATAAAGGAAAAGACTGACTACAGCTACGGTACATTAAAGGGGTTCTCCAGGAATTAAGAAAATGATAATACTTAAATATTACTTTATAATTAATATATTTCCAAATACCTTTCATTATTTATTATGGCTCGTTTTGTCGGGGGACAAACAATCAATCATTAGGAGAAATAAAATGGCCGCCATCCTATCAGTACACACAAAACCTGTCCTAATCACACAGGAGGAGAAGTTACACTGAGGTAAAGAGCTGCCTCATCCTCCTCTCTGCCCTACTTGTCAGGGATTATGATCCTGAATACAGCAGATGAGAACTTCAGCTGAATCTCTGGGGAATTTAGTTCATGAAGAGACATGAGGTACAGAGAGGACGGACAGGGCAGACTGTGGTAATGGAGACTGCATACAAGAGCTGCTGCTCATTTCCCCCACCCTCCACTCCGTACTTCATGTCTCCTCATCATTTTCATTCTCACAGAGCAGAGAGGAGGATGAGGTAGCTCTTTACTGTTGTGAAGTCACTTGTCCTCCTTTGTGATTAGGACAGGTTGTGTGTGTACCAATAGGACGGCGGCCATTGTATTTCTCCTAATGATTGCTCCCTAGACAAAACGAACCATTATAACTAATGAAAGGTATTTGGGAATATATTATAAAGTAATATTTAAGCATTTTCATTTTCTTAATTCCCGGAGAACCCCTTTAATGGAAAAATGAATAAATTATGGCTCCTGGCATACATAATCTTTTTTCCTTGAGACATGCTATTATTGTGCAAAAGTAGTAAACAGAAATGAAACACATTTGGTATCGCTGTAATTGTACTGACCCATAGATTAACAGTAACATGACAGTTATGGTAAACTTTATAACAAAGTGCAAAAAACAATGTTGGAATTGTTTTTGTTCTCTGTATCAACCTAAAAAAGGTTAATAAAGTTAAAGGGGTTCTTCAGGAATTAGCTAAACGGAAATACTTAAATATAACTTTATTATAAATATATTCCCAAATACCTTTCATTAGTTATAATGGCTCATTTTGTCTGGGGAAAAAATCATCAGGGGAAACAAAATGGCCGCCGTCCCATTAGTACACAGAAAGCCTGTCCTAATCACACAGGAGGACAAGTTAAACGTCTGCCTCATCCTCCTCTCTGAAATACAGCTGATAAGATATTTGGCTGAATCTCTGTAGGAATTTAGTTTGTGAGGAGACATGAAGTACAGAGAGGAGGGACAGGACAGACTGTGGTAATGGAGACTGTAAGGCCCCTTTCACACGAGCAAGTTTTCCACGCGGGTGCAATGCGTGACGTGAACGCATTGCAACTGCACTGAATTCTGACCCATTCATTTCAATGGGTCTGTGTACATGAGCGTTTTTTTTTTTTCACGCGTCAGTTCTGTGTTGCGTGAAAAAAGCAGCATGTTCTATATTCAGCGTTTTTCACGCAGCCCTGGCCCCATAGAAGTGAATGGGGCTTCAGTGAAAAAGCAAGTGCGGATACAATGCGTTTTTCACTGATGGTTGCTAGGAGATGTTGTTTGTAAACCTTCAGTTTTTTATCACGCGCGTAAAAAACACATCAAAATGCATCGCACCCGCACGGAAAAAACTGAACAACTGAACGCAATCGCAGACAAAACTGACTGAACTTGCTTGCGAAATGCTGCAAGTTTTCCTGAACGCACCCTGAACGCATCCGGACCTAATCAGTCACACTTGTGTGAAAGAGGCCTGAACAAGAGCTACTGCTCATTAGCCACACCTCACCCTCCTCTCATGTCTCCTCATCTTCTCCATTCCCTCAGAGATTCACCTGTATTCACGATCATGATTCCTGACAAGCAGAGCAGAGAGGAGGATGAGGCAGCTCTTTACCTCAGTGTTGTGAAGTAACTTGTTCTGCTGCGTAATTAGGACAGGTTTTCTGTGAACTAATAGGACAGCGCCCATTTTATTTCTCCTGATGATTGTTCCCCAGACAAAACGAGCCATTATAACTAATGAAAGGTATTTGTAATTATATTTATAATAAAATAATATTTTAGTATTTTAATATTTTTTTTTTTTTAATTCCTGGAGAACCCCACTAACCTTTTCCTGCCGAGTTTATTTTCAGTTTTTGTGTTTTTGTTTTTCGCTCGCTTTTTTTTTGTTCTCTATTTCTCTATTTTTCATTCACATAGCTGTAGGAGGGCTTGTTTTTTTTTTTTTTTGGGACAAGTTGTACTTTCTAGTGCCACCATTTAATATTGCATAGGACCTACTGGGAAGTGGGAATAAAATTTCCAAATGGGTTGGAATTGGAAAAAAAAAATGGAATTCTGCCACAGTTTTATGGGGGGGTTCTTACGGTGTTCACTATGTGGTAAAACTGACTTGTGTTCTTCATTCTCCAGGTCAGTACGAATCTGGTGATATCAAATATGTATACTTTTTTTTTTGCGTTTTGATACTGAGAAAAAAAAATAATCTTTTTTTTTTGTCACTATTTTCTGACTTCTATAACTTTTTTGTAGTCCTGCGTACAGAACTGTATGAGGGTTTATTTTTTTGTGGGGTGATCTGTACTTTTCATTTATTACATTTTTTGTGGGAAAAGAAGGAACGAAAAAAAGACAAATTAGCCATTTCGACACTTTTTTCGTTTCACCTTTTTCCATATGGGACATTTTTATATTTTGATAGTATGGGCATTTTCGCACGCGGCGATACCCATTATGTGTATTTTTTCATTTTTTTTTTTTATTTTCATTTTGGGGAAAGGGGGCGATTTGAATTTTTATATTTTTTCATTTTTAAAAACATTTTTTTCCACACTTTATAGTTACTATAGGGAACTTTAACAAGCAATCATTGCATTATAAGAAATTTACGGTACCATGTTTCTATGGAGCTCTGCCACAGGCAGGGGGCTCTATAGAAACTACTATGCAGCAACCTCCTGTCATTCTGAATAACAAGGGCTGCCCATACACAGTCTGACTCCTCAGGTTTGACCACGGCATCCGAGAGGCTAAATGTCCACAATTGGCATTACCGTCGATCGCGGAAATTAACTGTGGGTGCCTGCTGTATCTATCTATCTATCTTCCTTCTATCTATCTATCAAATATCTATCTAATATCTATCTAATATCTATTTATATATATATATATATATATATATATCATCTATATCTATTATCTATCAATCATCCATCTATCATCTATTATCTACCTATTTATTATCTATTATCTATCTATTATCTATCTATAAAAAGAAAAAGCCAGGCAACACTCACTTAAAAAGTAAAAAAGTGTAGTTTACTCACCCATGCAGGAAGCGCGACGTTTCGGCTCCTGGTACAGAGCTGAAAGGTTGCGCTTCCTGCATGGGTGAATAAACTACACTTTTTTACTTTTTAAGTGAGTGTTGCCTGGCTTTTTCTTTTTTATATTTTGGTCTTTGTCGGATCTACAGGCTTGCACCTCTGACTATTACCCAGTGCTGCCATTTCCCCCTTTATTCTAATATATCATCTATCTATATCATATCTATCTATTTATCTTCTATCTATCTATCTATCTATCTATCTATCTGTCGATAGACATATTATTCCATTATGGAAGCGTTCATAAGTATAGGAGGACCGGGAAGCAGTGAATGCAGAAGCTCCCTGTCCGGGCTCTGTACTCTCCGTATCCTGGTCTTCATCAGCCGCACGCTGTGACTTCATGCTGTGCAACGTCGGGGCACAGCACAGCGCGGCAGGAAGAGCAGGAGCTGGAACTCATGGGCGGCGGCAACTAAAGAAGCAGAGGATCTCAATACCGGAATTAAACGGATATATTTTGATTTTGCACATCAGAATGCATCTGTTCCTTTCGGATGTGGTTGTGTGAAATCAAAGCAGTCTGATCCGTCACCACTGACTTGGATCTGGCACTGAAAACAATGTAAGTCAATGGTGGTGGCAGGAGAAGACGAACGCTGGCCCTGTCAATCAAGGATGGCAGGGCGTGACATGAGGTGAGAGAAGGGAGCCTCTAGGAGCAACGGCCCTGCCTCGCTTATGTCAGCCAGTTTAATAGGGTAAATTCTGGTGACAGAAACCCTTTAATAAATAAATTAGGCATTTGGTGCAATGAGGGTGTCACCATTGCTCTTGTTCCACCCAAGCTCTGCTCTTTTCTGTGGCCAGCCCCTGCCTCGATGCTTTGATTGACAGGGCCAGGCAATGGTAAAGCAAGAAGGGAAGGGCTGGTCACTGCTTGGTCCTTTTGATTTTTAAATTTCCACACCACAAAACACACAACATAAAATCCTGCAGTTTTTTTTTTCCACTGGTCCACCACTTAGTCTGTAATCTCTTTACTACAGTCATCTCATTATCATCGCAGACAGGATTATAATGACAGATAATTATATATAGATAACACAGGATTCACCATTTACTATAGGTGATATCACAGTTTATCTGCTCCCTCCTGTCCATTGTGACTATGACCCATGTGACTGCTGTAAAGTACATCTCTAAATGTTGTTAGACATAAGATCTAACAGCATTCAGAGATGGCCGCCCCCATAGCCATGTACAGGAACTAGAATGCAAAAAATCTACAAATCTGGAAATAAAAATAGATTAGAAAAAAAGGCCGCGTGTCACTATTGGGTTTTAACTGGAAGAAAAAAAGTAACAGGCGACACATTCTCATTACAGAAGAGGGGAAATACAAATAAATGTACCATCAATGGCATCAATTCCTGTGCTGGGTTTTTTTTCTTGTAATTATCAACTACTGACAGCAGAGGGCAGGCTTGTTCTCTGAACCTTTCACTGCAGGATGTACATTTCTTCTGACAGCTGCTCTGTCTGCGATTCTACAGAACGAATGCAGATGTGTCGCTGCCTGGTCTATAGACATCTACAGGCAAGTTAAATAATCACTTAAAGGGGAGGAAAAAATGACCTATGACACATGTAGCTTCTCAGCAGTCTGGGTCTCATGCACCCGACTGTATCAGTTTTACTGTCCACAAATCAGACCTATCAATGTGGTAGGCACACGGATGATCAGTGTGTGTTCCCCATCCATATGCCTGTTCTGAAAAGTGATAGAACCCGTCCTATTCTTGTCTAATGAATGCGGATCACAGACCTATTGAAGTCAATCGGTCTCCAAGAAATGCGAATGCAAAACAGACGGTATCTGCAATTTGAGGAGTGCAAAATATGGCAGTGTGTATGACACCTTAGACTGTGTTCACATTCGTGTCAGAGGTTCCATCAGGAGCCTTAAAAGGGTTTTCCCAAGATTTTTTTTTTTACTGATGACCTATCCTCTGGACACCCAGGACCCCGCCGATCAGCTATTTTGAGAAGACAGTTCACCAAGCACAGCTCCATATATTATATAGTGGTCGTGCTTGGTATTGCACTCAGCCCCACATAAGGCTGAGCTGCACCTAGTCCATGTGACCGATGAACGTGTTGTCGCTCAGCCTAGGAAAAAGCAGGAGCACTCACAGGAGAGCCGGCGCCTTCTTGAACAGCTGATCGGTGGGGGGTCCCAGGTGTTGGACATCCACCAATCTCAGAAAACCCCTTTAATTGCAGATTTTGTCAGCATGGAGCACTATTCTTCCAGTCACAACAACTGACAGAACCCAAACAGGACCTATTATAGGCCAGTGGGGTCCATTGCGCGCCGTAGATGCCAGTCACCTGAAAAATCCAGCATTGTGTCCTGGCTTCTGTGTAGAATAGAAGCCATGGTGCAGATGCGAGCAGAGCCTTACCAGGCAGAGGTAACGTACTGGATGTCCATCTTAGGGTCCAGTTAGATGACTATGATGGATGTGCACCACAGTTATGGTGTGGACATTAGTCTGTATTCACATGACCATGTGAAAAACTGCGGATCCACAAATCACGGGCACTGGGCGTGTGCACCCTGCGAGGGGGGTACAGACCCATTTGGGTCCACGATCCACAAGATGCAGCCAGATAGGACGTCTTCCGTGTGCTTCCGGGTCTGTGCAGCCGCAGTGCAAATGATAGGACATGTTCTGTCTTTGGCCCTATCTTGTGGATCATGGATCCATTTAAGTCAACGGGTCAGTACCATGATGCAGTGCCCGTGGACAGCGACTTGTGGTCTGCAAAATGGACGTTCAGCACTCATCTCCATCAGCAACGTGCCACCTGCATATACCCAGCTGTTGTAGAACTACAACTCTCAACATGCCGGCCTAGTGGTGGACGTGCTGGGAGTTGTCAGCACACAAGCCATAGTTTCAGACCACTAGTCTACAGCCTGCATGGCAAGGATTTTGGATATCTGCTTGAAGTAGGAAGGCTTTATCTTGAGTATCAGCAGCGGTAAACATTAGCTCAAGAACCAGGGTTATCCGTCTCCCAGGGCCATTAATAAACTTTATATGATGTGACCTCTCGTGTTTAATGAGGTTCATAAAACGTATCTGGATCAGTCCTGCAGAAGCGTACCTGACGGCACAGCGCGGAGGTAAAAGTGCCATTCGTGGTAGAAGGTCAATGTCAGCAGCACCACCGCCAAACACGGTAATGTATACTACTGTAATTACTGATACCGGACATGCTACACATTTATCCGGCGTACCCACAATCCGCAGATTTTTCTATGTAACACTGCATAAACGGTAATCCAGTTAAGGCTTCATGCACACGACCGTATGTATTTTGAAGTCCAGATGATGTCTGCATGGCATTCTTTTTTTGGGAGACCCATTGACTTCATTAAGTACGTGGATCGTATTTTGCAGCCAAGATTAGGACACGGACTATCTTTTGCAGAACGGACCTACGGATGCGTAAAGCACAAGTCATCCGTGTTTTGAGAATCCGCAAAATGCATATGATCCTAACTCCAAAGCTACATATGACTGCAAGGTAAAACAACTGACCCCTCGCTGAACATAATTAAAAGGGGTTATCCAACGCTAACATATTCTCCTCCATATGCTGGGCCCCTCACACTTATTCTACTTACCTTGCTCCCCGAACCGCTGCAGATGCTTCTCCCTGTACGCGGTTGAAAACATCCGGTGTCGGGGGGAAGGGGAGGCAGCCGGGGGCGAACCTCCCTAGTTTCATCCCCGTTACCACCTGCCATTGGCTGCTTCTCCACGACACAAAGTTTTCATCCACTCATGGGACGCAGAAGCAGCAGCCGCGTGGGGACCTAGGTAAATATATTCATTGTGAGGGGCCCGGCATATGGGGGAGCATTTGTTAGGGTCAGATAACTCAAACATTTTCCCCATATTTTCTCCCACCCTTCTTCTTACCCAAGTGTAAGGCCTCATGCACACCACCATATTTTCATCTGTGTGCTATCAACAGACCCATTCATTTCTATAGGACCATACACATGTCAGTGTTTTTTTTTGCGGATTCATTTTTCCATTCCGCAAATAACAGAACACGTCTTATTCTGGTCCGTTTCGAGGACGTGAACAACGGGAAGGCATTTGTATTTTGTAGACCAATACAGAGACATGGTCATGTGCATGAGGACCAAGGAACAAACACAAGCCAGTGTAGCAGGAAGAGGTACTCTGTTGTAAGGCATATAGATCTTCCTGGTTGTCACTGAGACATGGAGGTTGCTAAGCAACCAGAAGTGGCACATCCCTGCAGCCATGCCACCCAACTCCACCATTAACCCCTTCAAGACACAGCCAGTTTTCACCTTCCTGACACAGCCTCATTTTGCAAATCTGACACGTGTCACTTTATGTGGCAATAACTATGAAATGTTTTTACCTATCCAACCCATTCTGAGAACGTTTTTTGTGCGACACATTGTACTAAATTTTAGTGGTAAATTTCAGCCATATAGGTTTTACCTTTGTTCATTACAAAAAATTCTAAATTTAAAGAAAATTTAGCAATTTTCTAAATTTGAATTCCACTGTTTTTAAAATCGATTCAGTTGTGTACGGACTTGAAGGACTCGCATAACAGAAACCACCCATAAATGTCCCACTTTACAAACTACACCCCACAAATTATTCAAAACTGAATTTAGAAACTTAATTTTAATCTATCTTTTCCTATAACACAGCAAACCGCAAAGCAAAACTCAATATACATTACCCTGATTCTGCGGTTTACGAAACACCCCACATGTGTTCATAAAATGTTGTATGGGCACACGGCAGAGCTCAGAAGGGAAGGAGCACCACATGAATTTGAGGGATGATTTTGCTGAGATGGTTTTTGGGCACCATGTTGCATTTGAAGAGACCCTGAGGTACTTTTGCAGTGTAAACCCCATAGAAATGAATGGTGCATGTATCACTGCTCTCTGCTCACTTGTAGGGGTCCTGTGCTGGAGATAGGTTCAGGTCCCAGAGGTAGGACCTGCACCTATCTCACATTGGTGGCATATCCTAGCAATATGACACCAATGTCTAAGATGAGGCAACCCCTTTAAGTAAAATTAGGTTGATGTATACCTCCATGTGTGGCAATGTTACGGTCACGTAACCCATTTAAGCCAAAGATTAGTGAAATCAGTAGCAATTCGGAAGCTTTTTCCTTGTGAGTTCAGCAACAATTTTTGCAGATTTCGTTGCTGAGTAATTTGGGTATATATGAATTTTCCATTGCAGATCTTCCTGCTCGAGTGGCCATACCGTCACTAAACACTAAATAATACCTAGAAACCACCAATGTTTTGATATGAAATATGATAGGACAATTACAATTTTATGCCACCAGCCATACACACCATACACAGGACAATGAGGTTCAGAGCTAACAAGTCCTTTTATTTAGATTGTCGAGAATGTGATATCAGCGAATTTGCCAACATGAAATACAATAATAGATATTTCTTGAATGACGCCTCATGGAAGACTTCTAGTAGGGTGGAAAATATTCTACTCACATGTATATTTCTCGGACTGCAGTATAATAACCGTCCATAGGACACACAGTATATTACACAGAGCCACACACATCCACACTTAATAGTCTGTCACATTCCCATAGTGTAGACAAACACAAACCCCACACATGTAGATAATAACCCACTGTCATGGCGCGGTTTACCGTGACAGTTTTGGCCGTGTAGGCTGGCTGCATACTCTTTTGCGTACTGACTGCAGTCCGCAACTTGTGTATGCTGGTTGCTTTGGACTGCGTGCTGGCTGCGGTGTCTAGCGTGAACCTTGCCCGTGAATGTGTACTCCTCTTGTCTGTTCTCTGTGCAGTTCCTGTCACTGTTGCCGTGCTGGCTGGCTGCATGCGCTTTGTGTACTGGCTGTGGGTGTTCCCATGCATGCTGGTTCTGTGATGCATGCTGGTTGCGGCCTCGTGTGTGTACAGGGTCTGAGTGTGGATGCATTCTGTCTGTGTCACTGGTTGTTTGCGCTCTGGTGTACTAGCTGCGGGATTCTCCATGTATGCTGGTTGCCAGGGGCAACGTCCAGTACTGCAGCCTGTGTTTGGTGTTTCTTGTCACTCCTGGTTCTGTTGGGGTTAACTTCCCCTGGTCTGTTCCTGGGTGTGGCTTATCAGGTGCCCTCGTTATACAGCTATTTCTACCTGTGAGCTGTGGGGCTTGGGGTCAGTCTATCTTATGTCTTGCTGGGTGTTGCACCTTGCTGCTCACCCAGGAGGTTCTGTCAGTTTCTGCGCCTTCCTGGGTGTAGCCCCCTGCTGCTGACCAGGGAGTTTGCCATCTACCTTTGTGGTGTCACCTGGTATTGCATTGTTGTGTTTTGTTGTTATATCCTTGTCTGATCTTTTGTACCTGTTCTGTGATGTTTTGACCATGCCTTTTTTCCTGTATCTGTTCTCTGCCTGGATCCACTCTGTTCCATGTCTAGCCTAGCAGTGCACCAACTGCGTCTGATCCTGTCCTATGTCTGGCCTGGCAGTGCTTCTTAGTCTGTTCTATGTCCAGTTTGGCAGTGCCTACTGCTTCTGGTCCGTCCTGCAGTGCCTTACTGCTTCTGTTCTGGTGTTTTCCTGCCTTTGTGAGAGGGTCCCCGAGTTCTCCGGAGGGAGGATCTCTGTGCAGCTCTGCCTGAGACCGCCAAGCTTCCATTCCGCTTGGGGTCCAGGCATCTGCTTCTGTTCTGGTTCCCGTTTGTCTTGTTGTCTGCTCCATGTCCTGTGTTTTGCTTGGGTTCCAGTTCTGTTGTCTGTGGTTCTATTGTCTGTTCCACTGGTGCTTGCACCAGTTGGTTCTCGGCAGGTAGGGGCTTAGGGTACCGGGACCTTCCTGCAGGTGCGAGCAGTGAGCCCTCAGCCCAGTTCATCCCCACCATCAGGGGCTCTGTGAAGAACGTGGCTCACTGGCTCTCTGCCCTCTGGGTTTTGCTCTGGTCCTCCAGTGCACTTGGTTCTGTGGTAGTGCTACCACCTTTGCTTACCTGCTTTACAGTCATGTTCCTTTTATTACATGGTAATAAAGTACTCTCTTGGTCCCTGGTCTGTTTCTGCCTGTATCCTGTTTGCAAGACGTCCCGGAGGTCAGCCTTGGACCTTCGGCACGTGACACCCACACACGCAAGCTGTGCCCATCATCTTAGCACACGTTCTCAGGCTTTATGAAGGATCGTATCCTGTCCCAGAATTGTATATTTGACTACAAGAACTAGGGCCATTGAATTTGATGCTGGGAGGTACCCATGTCTCATATCCTGCAATTCTCACCAAGTCGCTAAGCATTCTTCAAGTAATGTGGTACGAGAGAATATCAACAGGTGCTTACGTCGAAGACAATGCTTCACTCCAGACACACAAAAAAAAGAAAACCGATATATGAGGTTCTCTATTGTAAACCTGATTGGGGAAAAAAATCCCCAAAAATGAAAGGATTGATAGAGCAAGTAACAGTTTACAATTGAGATCTAAAGTGTTTAGGCATGGTCTTTTACTAGCTATTCTGTCCTTGACGTTTACGTTGAGTCTTCTCTTTTACTATCTAACTTTAAAAAGGTTTGAAACTGGAAAAAGCCCTAAACATATAGAAAACATTAGATACAGGTACACTGCTCTACACGCCAAATAGAGCTGGTCAAGGGATCTCAGACCATCATTTTCCAAACTATCTGGCATGCATGGTTGGTCTGTGAAGGTTGATGTCTAAGCAATAATGCCATAAGATGATAAATCAGTAATCAATTCTATAGATCTGGTACACATCAACAACTTGGCAACAACTATGCCCAAAAAAAAAAAAAATGTAGCACACTCAATCTATCTTCAGTCTTCACTCCATTTTCCATCAGTATCCCTCATGCTTGTTTGGTAGAAATTATCCAAATCAGCCCTTTGCCATCTAAGATTTCAAGTGTATGTATGGTCATTTTAAAGGGAGTCTGTCACCTGTTTTTCATCTATATAACTAACAGCACTGCCCCATAGAAGATTGCAGACACATCCCAGACATACCTGTGTGCACTGTGTGTGTGTATTACATGTCACATCCCAGACATACCTGTGTGCACTGTGTCTGTATTACATGTCACATCCCAGACATACCTGTGTGCACTGTGTCTGTATTACATGTCACATCCCAGACATACCTGTGTGCACTGTGTGTGTATTACATGTCACATCCCAGACATACCTGTGTGCACTGTGTGTGTATTACATGTCACATCCCAGACATACCTGTGTGCACTGTGTGTGTATTACATGTCACATCCCAGACATACCTGTGTGCACTGTGTCTGTATTACATGTCACATCCCAGACATACCTGTGTGCACTGTGTCTGTATTACATGTCACATCCCAGACATACCTGTGTGCACTGTGTGTGTATTACATGTCACATCCCAGACATACCTGTGTGCACTGTGTCTGTATTACATGTCACATCCCAGACATACCTGTGTGCACTGTGTGTGTGTATTACATGTCACATCCCAGACATACCTGTGTGCACTGTGTGTGTGTATTACATGTCACATCCCAGACATATCTGTGTGCACTGTGTGTCTGTATTACATGTCACATCCCAAACATACCTGTGTGCACGGTGTGTGTATTACATGTCACATCCCAGACATACCTGTGCGCACTGTGTGTCTGTATTACATGTCACTTTCCAGACATACCTGTGTGCACTGTGTGTCTGTATTATATGTCACATCCCAGACATACCTGTGTGCACTGTGTGTCTGTATTACATGTCACATCCCAGACATACCTGTGTGCACTGTGTGTCTGTATTACATGTCACATCCCAGACATATCTGTGTGCACTGTGTGTGTATTACATGTCACATCCCAGACATATCTGTGTGCACTGTGTGTGTATTACATGTCACATCCCAGACATATCTGTGTGCACTGTGTGTCTGTATTACATGTCACATCCCAGACATACCTGTGTGCACTGTGTGTCTGTATTACATGTCACATCCAGACATACCTGTGTGCACTGTGTGTCTGTATTACATGTCACATCCCAGACATATCTGTGTGCACTGTGTGTCTGTATTACATGTCACATCCCAGACATACCTGTGTGCACTGTGTGTGTGTATTACATGTCACATCCCAGACATATCTGTGTGCACTGTGTGTACTGTGTGTCTGTATTAACATGTCACATCCCAGACATACCTGTGTGCACTGTGTGTGTGTATTCCATGTCACATCCCAGACATACCTGTGTGCACTGTGTCTGTATTACATGTCACATCCCAGACATACCTGTGTGCACTGTGTGTCTGTATTACATGTCACATCCCAGACATACCTGTGTGCACTGTGTGTCTGTATTACATGTCCACATCCCAGACATACCTGTGTGCACTGTGTGTCTGTATTACATGTCACATCCCAGACATACCTGTGTGCACTGTGTGTCTGTATTACATGTCACATCCCAGACATACCTGTGTGCACTGTGTGTCTGTATTACATGTCACATCCCAGACATACCTGTGTGCACTGTGTGTCTGTATTACATGTCACATTCCCAGACATACCTGTGTGCACTGTGTGTCTGTATTACATGTCACATCCCAGACATACCTGTGTGCACTGTGTGTCTGTATTAACATGTCACATCCCAGACATACCTGTGTGCACTGTGTGTCTGTATTACATGTCACATCCCAGACATACCTGTGTGGCACTGTGTGTCTGTATTCCATGTCACATCCCAGACATACCTGTGTGCACTGTCTGTATTACATGTCACATCCCAGACATATCAGTGTGCACTGTGTGTCTGTATTACATGTCACATCCCAGACATACCTGTGTGGCACTGTGTGTCTGTATTACATGTCACATCCCAGACATACCTGTGTACACTGTGTCTGTATTACATGTCACATCCCAGACATACCTGTGTGCACTGTGTGTCTGTATTACATGTCACATCCCAGACATACCTGTGTGCCACTGTCTGTATTACATGTCACATCCCAGACATAACTGTGTGCACTGTGTGTGTGTATTCCATGTCACATCCCAGACATACCTGTGTGCACTGTCTGTCTGTATTCCATGTCACATCCCAGACATACCTATGTGGCACTGTCTGTATTCCATGTCACATCCCAGACATACCTGTGTGCACTGGTGGTCTGTATTCCATGTCACATCCCAGACATACCTGTGTGCACTGTGTGTCTGTATTACATGTCACATCCCAGACATACCTGTGTGCACTGTGTGTGTGTATTACATGTCACATCCCAGGCATACCTGTGTGCACTGTGTGTCTGTATTACATGTCACATCCCAGACATACCTATGTGCACTGTCTGTATTCCATGTCACATCCCAGACATACCTGTGTGCACTGTGTGTCTGTATTCCATGTCACATCCCAGACATACCTGTGTGCACTGTGTGTGTGTATTACATGTCACATCCCAGGCATACCTGTGTGCACTGTGTGTCTGTATTACATGTCACATCCCAGGCATACCTGTGTGCACTGTCTGTATTCCATGTCACATCCCAGACATACCTGTGTGCACTGTGTGTCTGTATTACATGTTCAGGAAAAGCACTTTTATTCTGCTGGAAAACAGCTCCCAAGTGCCCGGCTGAAAGTGAAAGTAAAAGTAAAAACAGCTTTTTCTCCCAACTCTATTTCGAAGAGCTATATCTTCTGATATAGTGGATATAATGCTATGATTTTGGCATCATTTGAAAGCTTGGAATGCCGGCTTTCAAAGAAGGTCAGAACCAATCCCAAGATATGAGCAGCTAAAGCAGCCCTCCCCTCTTCAGTCTGGTTTGCTTTGGGCACTTGCAGCAGCAGAGCTGGGCACTTGCGAGCTGTTTTCCAGCAGAATAAAAGTGCTTTTCCTGGACATGTAATACACACACACAGTGCACACAGGTATGTCTGGGATGTGACATGTAATACAGACACACAGTACACACAGGTATGTCTGGGATGTGACATGTAATACACACACACAGTGCACACAGGTATGTCTGGGATGTGACATGTAATACAGACACACAGTGCACACAGGTATGTCTGGGATGTGACATGTAATACACACACACAGTGCACACAGGTATGTCTGGGATGTGACATGTAATACAGACACACAGTGCACACAGGTATGTCTGGGATGTGTCTACAATCTTCTGTGGGGCACTGCTCTTAGTTATATTGGTGAAAATGAGGTGACAGACTCCCTTTAACTATTACTGGAGAGTTACCTAATAGGTCCTGAACAAGTGATACCACCTAGATTTAACAAAAAAAGCTACAAACATTGGTTGAACACTGGTTTTGCCGGGACTGGCTGACCATCTAACATCTATGGGAGTGCCCTGACTCTCCCCCCACCCCCCCAAAGGCTGGGGGAAAGAAGCAGCCTAAAGAACCATGCTGAACAAGAACACAATTCTACACATCGATGGTATACCCTCCAAACTACCAACAATTCAAGGCTTTCTTGAATTATCCGCAAAGACTGAAAAAATTGAGATGCAAACATTACATACACATTAGCTTATCTTATGTTCACAACTAGACAAACGTTGGTCACACTGGCCATACACATTCGATAGCTGTCGGCCAAACAACCACGTCTCCCAATTCCCACATACAGTTTTGGCTACAGCTAATCTCCTCAGAGGACAAAAAGATATTTGGGTGCAAATATTCATTTTGTCAGATCTTTCTCTCCCCTAACATCATCTGTCGAGGTAGAGTTGGGAGCTCCCCATACACATTAGGTTGTTAGTCAAACCAGCCGTTCTTGGTAGATTTCAATTACAATAATACACTAATGTATTATACGCTCGATCAGATTGAGAGCTAGGAAATATAAAGAAAAAGTCAACACCTTCATCTCTGTCATGTTCCTCAAGTCATTACTGAACAAGTTTTGCACTATTCTGCTGAAACTGGCCACTACCTTTAAGGAATACTACCATATTCCTAGTACAATCTTTAGGTAGGTCACATCCACATGAATGTCAGAAACCATGGCTTCCCAGCAGAACATTGCCCAGAGCATTACACTGTCACTGCCGTCTTGTCTTCTTCTCATATTGCATCGTGGTGCCATCTCCTCCACAGGTAAGTGATGCATACACACCTAGTTATCATGAGGTAAAAGAAAATGTGATTCATTAGACTAGACCAGACCACCTTCTTCCACTGCTCCATGGTCCAGTCCTGATGCTCATCTGTCCATTGTAGGCGCTTTTGGTGGTGGAAAAGGTTCGGCATGGCTTCTCTGACTGGTCTGTAGCTACACAACCCAATACACAGCAAGCTGTGATGCACTGTGTTAAGACACATGGACCACTTTTGACAGGAACTCACCACTGCACACCAGGAACACCCCAAGAACTGCTGTTCTGGAGATGGTATGACCCAGTCATCACAATCTGGCCCTTATCAAAGTCATTCAGATCCTTATTCTTGCCCCTTTTTCCTGTTTCCACCACATCAAGTCCTAAGAACTGACTATTCACATGCTGCCTAATATAACCCACCCCTTGACAGCTGCCATTATCACAGCATAATCAACATCATTCATTTCACCTTTAAAGAGTCACTGTACTTTCACACAACTTCATTTAGTATAGAATGGTGTAAATAGCGAATTTCTAAATCACTTCATTTACAAATACGTCTGCATCCACCAGAAAAATAGCTGTAAAGTCATGGCCACTAGGGGGTCTCACTTCTACCTAATTTGCAGTCCACTGCCTGTTGTCAATCAAGATCCATCCCTGGTAACAGAGACCCAGAAGACTGTGGGGGCCTGTCAGAGCCATCTGAGATCCTGAAACTGATAAAAGAACTGCTTCTGAAGATTATAGCAGCCTCCTGTGTCTCTGTAAGTGTGATTTCCCCTCCTTATCAGTTCTGCGAGCTCCGGAGCTGAAAACCACATAGTGGGATGTAAGGGAAAAGAAGTCACAGCAGTACAGTGCTGGCAGATTTCACAGAAGGCATACGCCCCATGCTTCTGAGTGAAATGCATCTAACTGTGCAGCTAAAACAGGGAATAATACAGCTGAAAGACTTTAGGGAAGCCCAAAAAAATACCTGTTCCTTTACAGTTATGACTGTAGAAAAAAGCAGTGCCATTATGCTAACTTTTTTTTTTTTTTGAAAACTCGGGTACTCTTTAAAGTCCACTTAACTGAAATTTAGCTACAAAAATAACCATAAAATCTGGCTGGTTGCCACAAGTCACTGGGTATTGTCTCAGCGCGTCTTAAATACGAGGTCTCATGAGCTCACAGTACAACAAACAGCAAGATGAAGGGAAATAAAGCTGTCAAAATAAGACAGAACCAGTAACATGGAAGGAGGCACCAGAGAAAATAAACACAACCAGCGCTGTTTTGTAGTCTCCTGGGAACTAAAGTTTTGATAGTAAATTATGTGGAGTGACTTCCATTGTTCTTGGATCACATTTTCACTCTGTGTATTGTATTACCCAATTTTTGCACCTACAAAGTCAATGAAGAACATTGTTATTATAAACTGATGTGAGAAACAAGGACATGAACAAAGCATACAAAAAAACTATAAGAAGCAACTCAGCACCTAACTATAAAGTTCTGATATAGCGGTATAATCTAAGTCACTGGTCGTGGTTTTTTCCAAGTTCAGGCTACTGCTGGCCTATCCTCAGGAACAGGCTCAGTGGTCAGAGTCAGAAATGCAAGATGTCCGCCAGTCTGACAAATTCAATCATTGTCTATTGGGGAAAACCCAATTCTTCTGTTTACAAATGGCTGTGGCTCTTCAGCTGTCGCTGGACTACAACTCCCATTATATCCCGACAGCCTGCACCTCTCATGGTATGTACATGTGGAGCTGGTGGAGAGCCACATGTTGGGGAACACTGCAGTCGAGGGTTCACCTTAGAGCTATCATCAGAACGGTTTAGGGCTCTTTAATACGACCGTATGATTGCCAAGACTGTGTTGTGGACCTAAAACGGCAGGTCCATAATATATGGGAACTGGCAGTGTGCACTCTGTGCTGTGGATCCCATTGACTTGAATGGGTGTGCGATCTGCAAGATACGGCAAAAGATAGGACATGTCCTATCCTTTGCTGTATTTTGCATATTGGAAACCCATTCAAGTCAATGGGTCTGTACCGCAGCACGGAGTGTACGCGATCTGCAGCACAGGCACGGGACAATATGGTTGTGTGAATGAGCCCTTTGTAAGAGGCACTGTGACTTACATATAGCCTATCGGGTGCGTTAAAGGGGTTTTCTGAGATTTTTATACTGGTGACGTATCTTCTGGACATTACTTGATTCTATAGAGAGAGAGAGAAAAAAGAAAAAAAGAAAGAAAAATAAAGAAAGAGAAAAAGAGAAAGAAAGAGAGAAAGAAAGAAAGCGAAAAAGAAAAAGAAAGAAAAAGAAAAAGAGAAAGAGAAAGAAAGAAAAAGAAAGAGAAAGAAAGAAAAAGAAAGAAAAAGAAAGAAAAAGAAAGAAAGAAAGAAAAAAAGAAAGAACGAAAGAACATAGCATGGGACAGTCAACATTCCTCTAGCTTTCTGGGAATATATATATGAAAATTAGCACATCTTACATCTGCTGGCATCCAATAGGCTTAGGAAAGCTAATTTGAATATATTTCCTAGAAACCCAGAGGGGTATTACCTGGTCTACAATACTTTGCACACATACAAGGGGCGTTCATTAAAGATTTCCCCTGACCCACTTCTATATATCATAGGACGCTAAAACTGCACATGTGTAATGATATAAGTCTCTATAGGTTACGTGCCAATTTGCAACCCAAAACTGATAATGATCTTGATTTTACAGGTGCTGGAGTGGTGTGAGGTTTGATAATGGACCCAGTGGAATACAAAGCAGTCATCAAGTTCCTTTACTTGAAAGGCTAAAAACAAAAAGAGACGTCTGATGAGATCAAAGAGGTTTACGGTGATGATTCCCCATCATATGATGTAGTCAAGAACTGGCATAGTCAATT
The DNA here is from genome assembly GCA_900303285.1 of Rhinella marina. Classification (NCBI taxonomy): domain Eukaryota; kingdom Metazoa; phylum Chordata; class Amphibia; order Anura; family Bufonidae; genus Rhinella; species Rhinella marina. The sequence continues at coordinate 69,238 of ONZH01031069.1, forward strand.
CAAAAGTGGTCAGACTTTGGTGGAAACAGCTCCAATTCCAGGGCGACCCCACTCTGCTATCGATGAAAACACCATCCAAAAAGTGGAGGTCACCATTTTGTGAAAACTGCCTCGTAACCATTCCCCACCTAGCCCAAAATGTTAAGATTAGTGTGGGGTCCGTGGAAAAAATCATCCAAGACCATCTTCACGTGCATAAAGTATCCGCTCACTGGGTTCCCCGGCTGCTCACACCTTTCCAGAAGCAGGAACGAGTCGAATGCTCTCAGGCTCTATTGAGATGTGCCATGGAAACCAGGAGGATTTTTTCAACAGACTGATCACACAGGATGAAAGCTGGGTCCATCGCTATGATCCAGAGACTAAAGTCCAGTCGATGCAATGGAAGCATCATGACTCAATGTCGAGTGCCCAACCCTCGGCAGGCAAGGTCATGCTCACAGTATTTTGGGACCAGGACAGAGTAGTATTGATGGATTTCCTAGCAAAGGGTACCATGATCACCGGGGCATACTATGCCTCACTGCTGCGGAAATTGCGGAAGGCCATCAAAACCAAGAGACGTGGCGCGCTGACCAAAGGTGTCCGTCTTCTGCAAGACAATGCACCAGTTCACAACTCACATGTTGGCCAAATGGAAGCATGCTCCTGTGGCGCTGAAATTCTACCGCATCCCCCTTATTCACCCGACCTCGCACCATCGGACTTCCAACAATGAAGTTATTTTTGAAGGGCTAGCATTTTCCAGATGATGAGACTCTGATTTCCGAAGTCACAAAGTTGCTTTTGGACTTCTACAAGCTAGGTGTTTACAGTTGCATAAAGAGATGGGAGAAGTGTGTGTCCCTAGGTGGCACCTATGTAGAGAAGGACTAAAAACTGTGCCAAGTTTCATTGCTCTCATTCCACAGGAAGTGGGTCAGGGGAAATCTTTAATGAACGCCCCTCGTACTACACGCTCTCTGTGAGAAAGACAATGCGTATATTTTGCCAAAAAAACCAGAGTAGCATACTAGTCTCTCTAGCTTTGGTTCGGGTAGAATAGATTTGTGTCCGGGTCGTTAGAATTCAGTACGACTTCATTTAGAATCTATTCACTCATTGTCAATGACTAGCTGAAAGTGTCCTCCACGATAACAACCGAGTGTCGGGGTTTTCCAGGCACACGGCAATCACCTGATCACCAGTTGGTTCCAGCATAAAGTAGGGTAGCCTTTCATTCCACCACATTGTGCACACTTTTCTCTACCCTATGGACGGTTCGGCGGTGTTATAAGGTAGGCTGGTTATTATAAGTCCCTTGAGCGAGGAGAATGGAGCCTCGTGTTATTCTTTAACAGAGTTTATGATTCATACGGCCTTTCTTTATGCTGCAGTCGAGTTTCACAACACACTATTCCCATGAGGCATATGGCACGGCCCCGCTTGTTTTCCACCAACACAGACCAAACAGGTTCACATCTACAAACTGCCATCTATTAATTTTTTACTTCAATTTCTTTCCATGCATTCTCTCGTTCTGACTCTGAGCCAAGACAGGACACACCTGCACACGAGACGGGAAATGCACAAAACAAAATTTATCAAAAACTGAAGGGGGGGTGTGGGGGGGGTCACCACAATAAATAGGGCTGAGAAATAAAGTCCGAACATGACGACTCTAGTTTCACCAGGTGAAACGGTGAACGGAAGGACGGCTGATATACAGACTTTTATTCGTGAAGAAATTCCTAATAAATAAAAGAATTAAGTTTTTTAAAAAAAAAGGGGGGGGGGCAAAATCATGCTTTCAAAATGCATCAATGTGACAGATTTTAGGATGCACACGTATAGACATATACATCTAGCCTATGAAGTTTCGACCCTGCATAAGAAAAATGGGGGGAAAAAAAACAAACAAAAAAAAAAAAATCCTACGAATTATAGTCTCAAAATCCAAATCCAAAAATTTTGGCTAAAGTTCTAACGTGAACAGGGCCTTCCAACTGTTCGGACAGCGGATGTTAGGGGAAATATGCCCAATCCTTTGTTGCCAAAGATGTCGACCATACGTACCAATAAACGTGCCCTCACATTGCCATTTCTATATCTCTATTAACCCCTTCCTGCCCTGTGAAATATTAGTACATCCCGGTAAGCAGGTAATTTCCACAAACCACTGAATTATGTCACTGAAAGTGTACTCAAGCCATCAGCAACTAATGAGGAGATTCCACAACACGGTTGGGATAAGAGCGATTAGTGAACACGGCACCTAAGGGGGTGAGCACAGAAGGGCATGTGCCATGAAACCAAACACACCCTGTCAGTGGCAGTCATACGCTGACATTTTTACAAGTGTAGTACTGTGACATTTTGTGCCAAATGAGCCTATGGGTATTTTTCCTCACCAGATAAATCTTTACCAGCAGCGTCCCTTTAATTTATGGCACTGCTGTGTTCTCAGGGTGACAACACCGACAATAAAGCAATAAATCCTTATTTGACAGCTGGCAACATCGAAACCGGCAGATCAGAAACAGCAGTGATCCTTGTGTACACGGGACAACGACTATCCTGGAAATAAATTCCTCGAAATTAAAGGGGCTATCCAAGATAATTCAAAATCTCTAAAAAGAAAAAAAAAAAATTGCTTTAAATAAAAATAAACATGATATACCCGTACGAGAGAGAAAAGAGAGAGAGAGAGAGGGAGGAGAAAAGAGAGAGAGGGGGGGGGAGAAAAGAGAGAGGGGGGGAGAAAAGAGAGAGAGAGAGAGAGAGAGGGGGGGAGAAAGAGAGAGAGAGAGAAAGGGGGGGGAGAAAGAGAGAGAGAGAAGGGGGGGAGAAAAGAGAGGAGAGAGAGGGGGGAGAAAAGAGAGGGAGAGAGAGGGGGGAGAAAAGAGAGGGAGAGAGAGGGGGGAGAAGAGAGAGGGGAAGAGAGGGGGGAGAAGAGAGAGGGGAAGAGAGGGGGGAGAAAGAGGAGAGGGGGAAGAGAGAGGGGGGAAGAGAGACAGAGAAGAGGGGGAAGAGAGACAGAGAGAGAGGGGAAGAGAGACAGAGAGAGAGACAGAGAGAGAGAGGGGAAGAGACAGAGAGAGAGAGGGGAAGAGGACAGAGAGAGAGAGGGGAAGAGAGACAGAGAGAGAGAGGGGAAGAGAGAACAGAGAGAGAGAGGGGAAGAGAGACAGAGAGAGAGAGGGGAAGAGAGACAGAGAGAGAGAGGGGAAGGAGAGACAGAGAGAGAGAGGGGAAGAGAGACAGAGAGAGAGAGGGGAAGAGAGACAGAGAGAGAGGGGAAGAGAGACAGAGAGAGAGAGGGGAAGAGAGACAGAGAGAGAGAGGGGAAGAGAGACAGAGAGAGAGAGGGGAAGAGAGACAGAGAAAGAGGGGAAGAGAGACAGAGAAAAAGGAAAAAGAAAAAAAGGAGAAAGAAAATAAATAAACATGATATACATGTATCTCCAGTGCCGTTCTCTCTGAAGCTGGCCTGGTACTCCCGGTGTTGTGACTGGATACGACTTGTGACCGATGCATCCAAGCTATCAGTCTACTGTTAAAGGGTTGTCTCATTTCAGAAAGTGGCATTTATCATGTAGAGAATGGTAATACAAGGCACTTACTAATGTATTGTGATTAGGGATGAGTGAATTGACTTCCAATGAAACGTCAGAAGTCGATTCGCATAATACTGTACTTCGTTTGAATACTATATGGAGCGAGCACTCCGTACAGTATTTGAATGTATTGGCTCCTATGAGCCAAAGTTATTACTTGGCGAAGTCTTGCCAGACTTCGCATAATAACTTCATGAATCAATTTCTACTGTAAAAAAAGATAAAAATAAAACGCATTTCCCAAACTCAGGTTCGGTTTCCAAGGTACCACTTAGGAGCCAATACATTCTAATACTGTACAGAGTACTCGCTTCGTACAGTATTCAAACAAAGTATTACGTGATTCGCTCATCCCGAATTGTGATTGTCCATATTGCTTCCTTCGCTGGCTGGATTCATTTTTCCATCACATTATACACTGCTCGTTTCCATGGTTACGACCACCCTGCAATCCATCAGTGATTGGTATGCTTGCACACTATAGGAAAAAGCACTAGACATTATATGCGCTACCACGGTCCCGGGCACAAGAGAAGCTGGCGCTTTTCCTATATTGTGCAAGCACGACCACCGCTGATGGATTGCAGGGTGGTCTGTAACCATGGAAACAAGCAGTGTATAATGTGATGGAAAAATTTATCCAGCCAGCAAAGGAGACAATATGGACAATCACAATACATTAGTAAGTGCCTTGTATTAACTTTCTCTACATGATAAAGGCCACTTGCTGAAGTGAGACAACCCCTTTAAAGGACAATGCTTGTCTGCAGCGGTGACATCACAAATCCAGGCAATCACCGCTGCTGCTTGTAAACAAACTGGCTTGATTTGCCAGTATATGTGGACAGTGATTGGCTGCTGTGGTTATGTGCCAAATAACAGCAAGTCATCACTGCAGTTTGCAGCAGAGAATGGCACTGGAGAAAGGAGTATAACATCATTCTTTAACCTTTCTACGCACCACAATACAACTGTAAGTGTATGGCGATGGATCATCAGCCAATAACGCTCCATATGGGTCAGGTGCTGCCTGTGTAATACCGGCAGCATCCGACCGTAATGACCACGATCAGAGAGAACGCCGAAACCCTCAGATCATGCAGTTACGTGCCCCTTTTTGGTACTTACAGGGAATTTCGGCCAGATCACCACTGCACCTCATTCTAGTTAATGGGGCCGGATGGCATTCTGGCAGTGACTGATCCGGCAGTCTCCAGATCTGTAGAGACTAGCCTCCAAATTGCAAATCAACCATTTTATTAAACGCTATGAGGGTAAGGGATGGTGTCATTGCATATTCGGGCAAAATGGTCAATGAAGAATATTTATGCGGCAACCCTTGAAGATGAGGTACTGTAATGGCGGCCATGCTGATTGCTAGCTGGGATTTGAGGAGACCTATGAATAAGGAACGCCTAACCGCCTTTGTGATTTGCTTTATCTTTACGTTTCTTTGAGCATTCTCATCCTTTACCGTGCACAAAACGTATGCCGATGAATGAAACACAGCACCTTGACAAATGGAACAGCCACAGTCACCGGATACAGAAGCTGGCATGCTTGCTCGATGGGCGATGGAAATCACAATGGTGACAAGGGGCGTGACCACTGATACAAGCAGGCTGCAGCACAAACACCTTACCGTGTAAATGGCAATTCTACAAACTGCGTAAGAGATCTGGAGGCATTCTGACACTGTCTAAAACCAAAAGACAAGATAGGGTCATCCTGGTCCTTTATAGAAAACAGAGGTCAGCCATGTTCATTTTAAAGGGGTTTTCCGGGATTTTACTACTGATGACCTATACTCAGGATAGGTCATCAGTATCTGATTGGTGGGGTCCGACACCCGGGACCCCCGACGATCAGCTGTTTGAGAAGGTACTGGCGATCCTGTGAGCACTTCTACCTTCTCACAGCTTACCAAGCACAGCGCTGTACATTGTATAGTAGCTGTGCTTGGCATCATGCTCAGCACCATTCACTTGAATGGGGCTGAGCCGCTCCTAGGCCACGTGACCGATGAACGTGACGTCACTGGCCTAGGAAAAGCTGAGAGAAGGCCGCAGCGCTCATGGGGGACCCGGTGTCTTCTCAAATAGCTGATCATCGGGGGTCCCGGGTGTCGGACCCCCACCAATCAGATACTGATGACCTATCCTGAGGATAGGTCATCAGTAGTAAAATCCTGGAAATCCCCTTTAAGACATAGCAGGGTGAGCTGAGAAGACAAGTCTGTAGAAGTCCAGCTTAATAGACAATTAGGGTACATTCACACGGCAGTATGTATTTTGTGGTCCACACATTTGGATGACGTCCGTGTTGCATCAGCGATTTTTTTTTTTTTGCAGAACTTCAATAAACTTCCATTTTGTGGGCAATAATAGGCCATGTTCTATATTTTGCAGAACGGACACATGGATTATCAGTGTGCTTTCCACATGTCCGTTCCACAAAAATACAGAACATGTCCTAGACCTGGCCACAAAATGCAGTTCACTGACCCAATGAAGTCAATGGTTGCGGACTGCAAAATACATACGTTATGTGACTATATCCTTAGTATTATAACTCCAGCCTTAATAAAGGACCCTCATAGTGTCTACAGAGAACTTCGACAAGATGTAGACATCATCTCTCTGGTATCAGCGAGGCGTCTGACCACATTGTTGTAGTCAACTTGGTCAGACGACTCCACTACAGAGGCCCATAACCTGTAGGACCCACCATGAAGAGCAGCAGATACCTGGAAATATCACATCATTAGTAAGTTATTGCAGCTCATGGCCTCCTTCACAAGGATCTCTCAATCCACAGATAGATCTTGGGGTTTGAATTCCATACCACCGAGACAAAAGAGTAAGACTATACAAACCGAGCACAAATAGAGCAATTACTCTTACCATTGTCAAGAACCTAATCTTGTGCAAAGAAGTCAGATCTAGAGGCAATTCCTCTGAGCATTATGAGGGCTGGGTAACCTTGACCTTACAAGACAAAACAATGCAGCCAATATCTGCCCCGGTATTCTCTTCCTTGCTGTTCTGACCCACGGGGCATGTTGGTATCTGTTCTATGGCCAGAGGGGCAAAATTTTAAGGGGGGTTATCCAACTCCTATAAAGCACCCAAAAATACCCGGGCCCCTCCTAATGGATCAAAACATCTGGCGACTGGGGGGTGACTACGGTTTGAGCTGCCAATAGCAGGCCACGATGGGGACGAGTCTCCCTAGCGTCAACCGCCATGCTAGGGCGGCTCGTTCCCATCGAAGCCTGCTATTGGCTTCCAATGACCCGCTCAATGGAGAGATGCAGCGGCGGCCGTGCGGACATCAGGAGTGACATGGGTGTCGGGGAGCGGGGTAAGTATGGCCAGTATGATGGGGTTGGGCATTTTGGGTAGCATTATAGGGGTTGGATAACACCCTTAAGAAAAACAACTCCCAAAAAGAAAAAATTACGGAAAGTGGTCAAGGTGATAAACTGGTTCTTGACTGTTCTGCAGTCGTCACCTATATTATTCATATATACATTGCCAAGTATGGGCATGTTCACATCCGCGTTGGAGGCGCCATTCAGGGCCTACGTCACAGATTTAATCAAAAATAGCGGAGAGAAAAGTCCTGCAAGTTTTCTCCCAATGTTTCCCATTACAGTCAATGGGATCTGTTTGGCTCCGTTCCGGTCAGTTATGTCTAGAATATGGCACATTTATTTTCTTCGTTGATCTGCCCCTGAAAAGGATCAAAACAACAGAAATAAAGAACGGTGATGGGAAAGATCTGACGCCTCTTACAGAACGTATGCACTGAAGAGAGGACATCAAATGCCAACATAAAGGTTACAAGCCGGAGGATCGCCAACGAATCAAACTGCAAGCCGCGTGAATCACTGCTTCTGTCATTTCTTGAAGCCGTATCCAAGCTGGAGGGTGGTGTTCATCACTGTCCTCATACATAACACATGATCCTCCAGGTTTCCACTCGCTAACGTAAGGCTACTTTCACACTAGCGTTTTTAATTTCCGGTATTGAGTTCAGTCATAGGAACCGTCATAATTTTGTCCCCATTCATTGTCAATGGGGACAAAACTGAACTGAAGACAACGGAATGCTCCAGGCATCAGCACCAAGACGGATCCGGAATGACCCCCAATGCAAGTCAATGGGGACGGATCCGTTTGGTGTGGACACACCAGTAATCCGGATCTGTCCTCCATTGACTTGCAATGGGGGGTCATTCCGGATCCGGCTACACATATACAGAAATACATACATACACACTCACATACTCCAGGGACGCTGGCAGCATGTCTTCACGCGCCTCCTGCGTGCAGCTATGACGTTTCCCCACTGCGTCCAGCAGAGGGCGCTGTGGGGAATCGTCATCACTGCGCGCAGGAGGCGCGTGAAGACGTGCTGCCGGCGTCCCTGGCTGGAGTATGTAAGTATGTATGTGTTTGTGTGTATGTGTGTGTATGTATGTTCTCTGTGTCTGTGTCAACATGCGTGGGGCCGGAGCGCTGCTCCGGCTCCACACATGTATCAGCGGCAGTACGGATCCATCGGCACCCTTTAGGTGCCGGATCCGTGCTGCCGCTAGTGTGAAAGAGACCTAATTATAGTTTCTCAAAGGGATGAAACAACAAGGAGGAACGCAATCAAATCTACTAAGGTTGTGTCGCCCAAATGGAAGAAGCAAAGTCAACTTCTGCTATCATCTACTGACGGGTCATGTGTACAACATAGAAGATCACAGGCGGTCACACTCTTTTAATAGTAGTCCACCAACAGCTATTTCTTGTGGCCTCCTATACACGTGGGCTTGGTGTTCTCAATGAGGAGAGGTGAATAAACCACTGGTGGAACACCTGCCTTGAGAGCAAAGGATGATTGGCATGGAGAAATTCAACGTGCCTGGTCCCGGTCTCCCCACCACCACCACCTGCGAAGCAAATGTTGGCCAGACATCTACCACACATTAGATGATCCTAATCTAATATGTATGGCAACCTATAATGTGCTATGGATCCTTGGCCTTGGAAAATCGAAGGAAGGAGGGAGGATGTCAAAGCGTATAGCAAGTTCCTGTTTATATATTTTTTTAAAATTTTACAGTAGTGGACTGGACTGAAATCCACTACCACGAAAAACACCCTAAATGGGCAGCTTTTGCGGTGGCATTGGTCTTCTGCTGCTTTCAGGCTTGGCAATGCAAAGCTTGAAAGCGGCAGGTGAAACGACTGACAGGCTGCGGACTGCAAACCCGTAGCGCAAGTCATTTTATGCTGCAGGTTCTCTCCACACTGTGCGGATGAGGAGATGTCAGAGATCTCATCTACATTGCTTGTATTGTTAATGTTGTAGATTTTCCACAGGATGTACGCCACAGGGTAGGTCATCAATATTGGATACTCCTCACCGGGAGCAGCTCCAGTGCCCAATGTAGGTGGCGGAAGAAGTGGTGAAGTTCTGGCGCTACTTTCAAAAAGCTGATCGGTTGGACACCCAGTAAGATAAAAAGAGTGGACAACCCCTTTAAATGGAGTCTTTCACCTGTTTTTCACCTCTATAACTAACAGCAGTGCTCCACAGAAGATTGCAGACACATCCCAGACATACCTGTGTGTACTGTGTGTCTGTATTACATGTCACATCCCAGACATACCTGTGTGTACTGTGTGTGTGTATTACATGTCACATCCCAGACATACCTGTGTGCACTGTGTGTCTGTATTACATGTCACATCCCAGACATACCTGTGTGCACTGTGTGTGTGTATTATATGTCACATCCCAGACATACCTGTGTACACTGTGTGTCTGTATTACATGTCACATCCCAGACATCCCTGTGTGCACTGTGTGTGTATTACAGGTCACATCCCAGACATACCTGTGTGCACTGTGTGTCTGTATTATATGTCACATCCCAGACATACCTGTGTGCACTGTGTGTGTGTATTACATGTCACATCCCAGACATACACGTGTGCACTGTGTGTATTACATGTCACATCCCAGACATACCTGTGTGCACTGTGTGTGTATTATATGTCACATCCCAGACATACCTGTGTGCACTGTGTCTGTATTACATGTCACATCCCAGACATACCTGTGTGCACTGTGTGTCTGTATTACATGTCACATCCCAGACATACCTGTGTGCACTGTGTGTCTGTATTATATGTCACATCCCAGACATACCTGTGTGCACTGTGTGTTTGTATTATATGTCACATCCCAGACATACCTGTGTGCACTGTGTCTGTATTACAGGTCACATCCCAGACATACCTGTGTGCACTGTGTGTCTGTATTACATGTCACATCCCAGACATACACGTGTGCACTGTGTGTGTATTACATGTCACATCCCAGACATACCTGTGTGCACTGTGTGTGTATTATATGTCACATCCCAGACATACCTGTGTGCACTGTGTGTCTGTATTACATGTCACATCCCAGACATACCTGTGTGCACTGTGTGTGTGTATTACATGTCACATCCCAGACATACCTGTGTGCACTGTGTGTCTGTATTACATGTCACATCCCAGACATCCCTGTGTGCACAGTGTGTCTGTATTACATGTCACATCCCAGACATACCTGTGTGTACTGTGTGTCTGTATTACATGTCACATCCCAGACATACCTGTGTGCACTGTGTGTCACATCCCAGACATACCTGTGTGCACCGTGTGTCACATCCCAGACATACCTGTGTGCACCGTGTGTGTGTATTACATGTCACATTCCAGACATACCTGTGTGCACCGTGTGTGTGTATTACATGTCACATTCCAGACATACCTGTGTGCACTGTGTGTCTGTATTATATGTCACATCCCAGACATACCTGTGTGCACCGTGTGTGTGTATTACATGTCACATTCCAGACATACCTGTGTGCACTGTGTGTCTGTATTACATGTCACATCCCAGACATACCTGTGTGCACAGTGTGTCTGTATTACATGTCACATCCCAGACATACCTGTGTGCACAGTGTGTCTGTATTACATGTCACATCCCAGACATCCCTGTGTGCACTGTGTGTCTGTATTACATGTCACATCCAGACATACCTGTGTGCACTGTGTGTCACATCCCAGACATACCTGTGTGCACCGTGTGTGTGTATTACATGTCACATTCCAGACATACCTGTGTGCACCGTGTGTGTGTATTACATGTCACATCCCAGACATACCTGTGTGCACCGTGTGTGTGTATTACATGTCACATTCCAGACATACCTGTGTGCACCGTGTGTGTGTATTACATGTCACATTCCAGACATACCTGTGTGCACCGTGTGTGTGTATTACATGTCACATCCCAGACATACCTGTGTGCACCGTGTGTGTGTATTACATGTCACATCCCAGACATACCTGTGTGCACCGTGTGTGTGTGTATTACATGTCACATTCCAGACATACCTGTGTGCACCGTGTGTGTGTATTACATGTCACATCCCAGACATACCTGTGTGCACCGTGTGTGTCTGTATTACATGTCACATCCCAGACATACCTGTGGATGAACACACAGTGCACACAGGTATGTCTGGGATGTGACATGTAATACACACACACAGTGCACACAGGTATGTCTAAGATGTGTACACAATCTTCTGTCGGGCAGTGCTCTTATATTGGTGAAAATGAGGTGAAAGACTCCCTTTAAGAAAGTTTTTGCTTTATCCAAATGGTAGCCTTTAAAGCATTGGACAAGATGTGATAAATGTGGTTTCTCACTCCGAGATCTGAGGGATAGGTCATTACTATTACATTTCCAGCCATCACCCTCCAGCTATCCTCGTCATCGAAGCACATTTGGCTCAGTCTATTGTGCAGGTTATTTTCAGTAGTGGGGAACAAGTGGAGGCGAGAAACGTGGAGCCACTTACCTCCAGGGGAAACAAAGGATCACATTATGTCATCTGTTCTGTGCGGCGTTCTGCCTCTCATTACTGAGATCGCTGATGTCCATGTGAGAATCCAGGACAGAGGACAAGCAGATTAGGTAACACCTGCCTGCACACGGCCCTACGACGGCGCAGACACATGGCTGTATTGTTCGGGCTCTGGAAAAGCTGAATGCTATCGATAAACACGGCGGACTGACAATGAGCTCTTGTTCATTACCTCGTCTCCAGCTTGTGATGCCGAGGCCTGGCGAAAGTGCCTTACAGGAAGGGTCTACACACAGCAGAGTAATGCCAATCCGTACAGATTACCACCCATGTGCAGGGTCACTAACTGGACATAATACACCAGGGATCAGCAACCTTCGGCACTCCAGCTGTTGTGAAACTACAACTCCCAGCATGCTCCTTTCACTTCTGTGGGAGTTCAGAGAACAGCCCAGCAAGTGTGCATGATGGGGGATATAGTTTCACGACACCTGGAGTGCCAGAGTTTGCTCACCTCTGTAATACACCGTTCCAAGCCAAGTACAAAACAAGATACCTTGAATCTCAGAGTGGCCTCCATTATACTAGAGATTACATTAAAGGAAATCTTACATCAGGCCAGGTACAATGTCTTGTAGGACTACTCAGCTATATGTAATGACATCTTTCTGCTGCTTCATTCTGGAGAAAAAGTACTTTTAATCCATATGCAAATGAGCAGTTCAGTGCACCGAGGGTGGGTCCAAGCCACTCTGTGCACCCTTGCGCCTCCCACTTCCTCTTTTCAGCCCCTCCCTCTGCTTACAGATTGGCAGGGCCAGGTGAGATGACTATGCAGGAACCTGACCCTGTCATCCTGAGGGAAGGGGAGGGGCTGGCAGAGGAAAGAGGAGGAGCAAGGGTGCACAGAGTGGCTTTGGCCCTCCCTCGGTGCACTTAACAGCTCATTTGCATATTCATTAAAGCTATTTTTTCTCCAGAATGAAGAAACGGATCGCCAAGTGAAAGGTATCATGACCTTCAGCTAAGCTAACCTGACAAGGCATTGGGGATCATTTACTAAGACCAGTCTTCTTAAAAACCCTGCAGGAGAAAGAGGTGACCAATTTATTAAGAGGTCCATGCCACTTAATAAAAGTGTCACATCTTCTGCTGTCCATGTTCTGGCGTATATATTGTTAAAGGGGTTTTCCGAGTTATATATATTGATGACCTATCCTCAGGCTAGGTCACCAATATCAGATCAGCAGCGGTCCGACACCCGGCACCCGTGCCGATCAGCTGTTTGAAGAGGAGGCGCGCACTGTACCAGCACTGCCTCCTCTTCACTGTTTACATGCTGGCCGACATGGGGGTAATTACACCTAACTGCCCCATTCATTTCAGTGGGAAGAATTGCTCCCATACAAGTCTATGGAAGCGATTCTTCCCATTGAAATGAATGGGGCAGTGAGGTGCTCACCACTACCCCGTGTCGGCCAGCATGTAAACAGTGAAGAGGAGGCAGCGCTGATACGGCGCGCGCCTCCTCTTCAAACAGATGATCCAGGTTCGACACCTGGCACCCCCACCGATCTGATATTGATGACCTATCCTGAGGATAGGTCATGAATATATATATATATATATATATATATATATATATATTATCTCGGAAAACCCCTTTAAAGGAGTTGGGCCACAGCGCTATAATGTATTGGACAGGCTGTTACACTTGTGATGATACCAAATAGGTGTATATTATATACTGTTTTGGGTCTTGTATTTAATAAAGTTTATTCATCACAAAATACGTGCTTGTTGGGTTTTAAAAGTTTTTTTTTTTTATTCATTTTTTTGTTTTTTAAATCCCACAGTGAGAATTTTAATTTTTTGTACTATAATGTACTGGTATAGAACGGCAGAAGAACGGGGGGCCCGTGTGAAGCCACCGGGGGACCATTTGAAAAAAAAAAACAACGCTGCTGGCATCAGTGGGGGACGCAATATCAGGTACATAGTGCAGTTTCATTTTTTCAAAGTGGTGAAAGGTCCTCTTTAAATGGTGGAGATTCAACATTCACCCTGAAAATGTTAAGGGAACGTGGCTCCTGATAAGAACTGAATTAAGACATAGGGTAATAGTAGGTTCACACTTGTGACCATTTATAGCAGAAGCCAGATGTGTCATACAACAAATACAACTGAGGCCACTGACCCACAATGGGATCCATCAAAGTTCCTCCCATTAAGGCCCCTTTCACACGACAGTATTTTTTGCGGACTCCGATCCGCATTTTTCACATGAAAAATGCGGACCCATTCATTTCTATGGGTCCGCAAAAAATACTGAGAGCATACGGTGTCATGTCCGCACCCGTATGCCCGTTCCGTAGCCCCGCAAAAAAAATAGAACATGTCCTATTCTTGTCCGCAAAACGGACAAGGATAGGCAATGTTACAATGGATCCGCAAAAAATACGGATGCCATACGGACGGCATCCGTTTTTTTTGCGGATCCGCAATTTGCGGACCGCAAAACACAACATTCGTGTGAAAGAGGCCTAAACTGGAGGCTGGAGCCTACAAAATGGGAACATGGTCTAGCTTAATTTTTTTCCTACATCCACCATCATTAATGTTATATATTCCTCCTCCTGGACAACCTCCAATTGTCAAAAATCCACAGCTCATCATGTTGCGGGGCTGAGCTCACATCACACATACACTATACAAGTTCTGATGTCTACAGGGTCACACGATTCCTCTGTCCACCAAGTCAAGGAAACAATTACCGGTCAGCAAACGTTTCCAGACTGTGAGATGTGATATCCGAACCAAATATTTAATCGTAACACCTTGCTCATAAAATGCAGAGTGCTTTGGACAAGGCCTCAGTGAATAGGAAAAAAACATGGATACATAAAAGTGGAAACACGTAAAAGACAAAAAAAAACAAAAAAACTAAAGTTGGGTCATGTCTTGTTTGCACTTCTCAATGGAGCCTTGTAAGGTCGAGGCCGAGCATCAAGATCTCTTCTCAAAGCACACAGGATGATCTCTTTAAGGTCTCATGCACACAACTAAGTTTTTTGTGGTATGCAAACTGTGGCCGTATGCATGCCGCCATTCTTTTATTTTTAATTTTTTAACCCAGTAGAAACGTCCTTTCCTTGTCCGCAAAACAGATCAGAACAGGACACCTATTTTGCAGGGCCGGCAGATCGGATATATAAAGCACACAGTGTGCTGTCCGCTACTTTTGCGGCCCCACAGAAATGAATGGGCCCGCATCCGATCCTCAAAAATGCGGAGCGAAAATCTGATCATGTGCATGGGTCTTAAAGGGGTATTCTCATCTTAGACAATGGGGGCATATCACTTGGATATGCCCCCATTGTCTTATAGGTGCAGGTCCCACCGCTGGGACCCGCACCTATATCGAGATCGGAAGGGGGGAGCGCTGCGCCTGGAGGACCCCAAGTTTTCCCGGGGTCCGGCCACCACCAGGCGCAGCTCCCCCGCTGCTCCCATAGAAATAAATGGGAGCGCACCGCGCATGCTCTGCTCCACACTGCTCTGTTAGATTTATATCAAGCTGACGGCTCAAGGGGAGTGTTTTTTTTCTGCTGCAGCTAAGGGGGCGTGTCTCAGCTCTCCCTATCACAGCTCAGGAGGTGTGTCCATGCTCTCCCTATCACAGCCCAGGAGGCAGTTGAAGGATGAAACTGAGCATGTGCAGTCATCTCAGTGAGCAGGTCAAAGAAAAACAGCAGGCGCCATACAGATATATTTTATTGAATAACTCAGGGGCTATGCAAAATTTGTAATTACATGAAATGACAAAAGAGTTCAGATCCAGGGGCTGGTTTGAAAACTGTAGAATGTGTTTGGCCGACAGCCACAGTTGTGGTGCAGAATTCATGCAGGTTTTCTACCTACAAATCCGGAAAGTGTGTAGGTAGCCTTAGAGCACCCCTGTGTGAACTGTGGAAGCACAGAGGATCAGAGACTGAAGACTGTATAATTTTATACTCATGTTTCTGCTGTCAGAATGCATCTTTCACCTACTACTGAAGCAAATCTTAAAGAGGACCTTTCACCACTCCTGACATGTCTGTTCTAATAGCTTCATACATTCTCCATGTGATAACAACTCTGGAGCATCTGTTCTTATGGCTCTATGTTGTGCCATTCCTTTATTATTTCTACTAGAAATATGAATGAATTGCTAGCAGTCTGCAGTAAGGGTACAGAAGTGAGGTAACCAGTTGGGGGGTGTACCTGCACAGTCTGAAAATGGCAGTACTGATTGGATAGTGTGTGTTATGGCACAAGTGAATGCATGAAGTTATTAAAGCAGGCATGTCAGGAGTGGTGACAGGCCCTCTTTAAAGGGTAAGGCTACTTTCACACTGGCGGCATGGGGATCCAGCAGGCTGTGAACAGGTGAACAGCCTGCCGGATCTGTGCTGCCGCTAGTGCACGTGTGGGGCCGGAACTACACTCCGTCCCCATTCACTGTAACAGGGGCGGGCCGGAGCTCTGGCCGAAGCACGGCAAACATGCCGAGAGGGTGCCGGACGAAAATTCCAACACATTATAGTGAATGGGGACGGAGCGTAGTTCCGGCCCCACACGTGCACTAGTGGCAGCACAGATCCGGCAGGCTGTTCACCCGCCGTAACAGCCTGCTGGATCTCCGTGCCGCCAGCGTGAAAGTAGCTTTACTCCAGTACATTAGCAACCATGTCTCCAATCCATCTAAAAAAGAAAAGGCAACTTTGTAAATTTGCTGTTTTAAACATCAGCAATCATTTTGTGTACGCAGCCCCTACGCACATCTATGTGTTTTCATGGTAACAGACTACAAACTGTATGCTTTGGTTGTCCTCTGTAGAATAGTTTGTTCTAAAACTAAAAATAATACATTAATAAGTTCCCACTCTGCAAAATGTGAAGCCCAAATCATCACTTGTTTCCCGCTGGGGTGTAACGAGCGCACCAGTAGGAGATGACGGGCGTCTTTCCAAAAATAGGTTTTCTTTTGTACATATTAACATTCCAGTAAGGAACACGTAAATGCAGAGAATCCTGATGTTCTCCTTTTCTCTCCTGGAGTCTTCGGTTTATTTATTCTGGGAGATCACGAGGCTCGGATTTGGTAAAAATCCTGTTTTTCTATCCCAGGGAGTATGTTTTTGCTTTTATTTTCGCAAAAAAGTTAAAAAAAAAATAAAATTGGAGCGGCCAATGGAATGTTATAGAAAAAAAAGCGGTCCCAGGCTCCTTCCATAACAACATCCTAGGTCAGAAGAGCAAAGTCGTACAATTTGTACATTTATGCATCAGTTTCCGTATCATCACCCACTGCGATATTTAACCCCTTCAGGGCCTTGAGGTTTTCTATTTTTGCTGTTTTATTTCTTTACTCTCTACCTTCCAGGAGCCATAACTTTTTTATTTTTCAGTTCAAATAGACGTCTGAGGGGTTGTTTTTTGGATGGGAAAGGTTGTACTTTTTACTCGCATACCATGTAATGGGAAGCTGAAAAAAAATATTCTAAAAAGGATGGAATTGGAAAAAAAAAGTGCAATTCTGCCACAGTTTTATGGGTTTTGTTTTCACGCCGTTCCTATTCAGTAAAACCTCATCCCGCGGGTCACTACGATTACAGAAAGATATCATTTTTACATAGTTTTCCTGTTTTAATACATAAAAAAAAAGAAAAAAAAAAAGATTTTATTTTTCTCTTTGCATCGCCATATTCTGACCCCCATAACTTTTTTATAGTTAGGTCTATGGAGCTGTGCAGGGAGATCTGTAGTTTTTATTGAGACCATTTTGGAGTGCGTATAATTTTTTGATAACTTTCTATTCAATTTTTTTGTGAGAGGTGAATAGACGAAAAAATGTTGAATTTGTCGTTTTGTTTTTGTTTTTTTCCAATTCCCAATACGTTTATATTCTAATAGTTTGGACATTCCTGGAAGGCAGCAATACCTATGATTTTTATTTTAAGTGCAGGGTCAAGTGTAAGCGTTAAGTGCATCCTCCGGCGGCACAGGGAACGTCCAGACCGGCTCAGCGTTCAGAATGGCAGGACGTAGCTCCTTGAAAGTCAATAAAGCCATTTTCACGCCATAGGAACAGCTAGAAGCAGATGTCATTTAGCAAAGTGCCCGGAGCTGAGGAGCGCGCGGGCAGCGTCCATCCACTTATCAGTAATGTACCGAAAGAGCTCAACAAAACGAAACATCATCTACAAGGCAACGCCCCATTCACATAGAGGGCGATTAAAATGGAATTATTGTCCTGTAAAACCCGTAGGCGCTATTCCTGTATACAAGCAGCACAACGAGGGATAGAAGCAGAGTACACGCTCCCGTCTACTGGTATGTCAGCCCTGCGCAGCGCAGACACCTAAGACACCAGCGGCAGGGAATATTTGCGTATTCCGTGTCTGTCCAATCATAAGGAATATCCGATAATCCAGCAACTGGATTTAAGACCTCATGCACATGAATGTATTTTCTTTCTGTGTCAGTTCGTTTTTTTTGTGGACTATATGCGGAGCCATTCATTTCAATGGGTCCACAGAAAAAAAAAACAGAAGTTACTCCGTGTGTATTCCTTTTCCGTATGTCCGTATTTCCGTTCCGCAAAAGGATAGAACATGTCCTATTATTGTCCACATTATGGACAAGGATAGAACTGTTTTATTAGGGGCCAGCTGTTCCATTACGCAAAATACACACAGTGTATGAGGCCTAAAAGTCTAAAATAAAAAAAATTTATCTGAATATACAAACTTATGCACATGACCATTTGTATTCTGCGGACCGCAAAAACAGACGACATCCGTGTTGTATCTGTTTTTTTTTTTTGTTTTTTTTTTGAGGATTGATTGTAACAATGCCTGTCCTTGTCCGGGATGCACACTGAGGCATTTCCGTTTTTTCTCCAACCAATTGAAGTGAATGGTTCCGCATACAGGAAAAAAAAAAAAAAAAAAAGTTTGTGTGCATGAGCCTTTATAATACTCAGACCAGGACAGGAAAAATGCTCAGCTGGTGGTCGTTCATTGGAGATTTTAGAATCTTTTCATGCTGCGCCTGCTCCTAAAAGTAACCAGCATATACGTTAAAAGGGTTGTCCCATGGAAAATATTCTGCAGTTTTCAAACCAGCCCCTGGATCTGAATACTTTTGTAGCTTCATGTAATTAAAAATTTCACATAGCCACTGAATTATTCAATATAATCTACCTGTATAGCGCCATCTGCTTTTTTTTTTCTTATTTCTTTGACCTGCTCACTGAGGCGGCCGCACATGCTCAGTTTCATCCTTCAACTGCCTCCTGAGCTGTGATAGGGAGCGCTGAGACACGCCTCCTGAGCTGTGATAGGGAGAGCTGAGACACGCCTCCTGAGCTGTGATAGGGAGAGCTGAGACACGCCTCCTGAGCTGTGATAGGGAGAGCTGAGACACGCCTCCTGAGCTGCAGAAGAAAAGACACTCCCCTTGAGCTATCAGCTTGATATACATCTAGCAGAGCAATGAATGTGGAGATCTCTGGATCCATGTTAGGTACAGGGCTGGTTCTAGCTTTGTTAGAAAGAGGTTGTCATGTACTTTATGATGTCTGATTTTCATTTTTTACATTAGTCATGGGATAACCCCTTTACATGAACCCACAGGCACCCAAACAGTGTTCTTTTCACCTCCATCAGGTAGATATCCGCCAGGGTTTCTATGTTTTTACTGCACAGAATGGAGCAGAGCCATCCAGTAAAAAAAATAAAAATGGAAGCCTCGGGCACACGCAGGGATGCAGTGTTAGAAGTACCAAGGGAACATACCGCCTGTAAATAATTTACTAACTAAAACCAGATGCTGATACACAGTCTGTTTTTATTTTTGTATTGTAGAGTTTTTATTCTATTTTCTGTACATGATTAGGGGGGTGGCCCTCCTGCATGAGCTGCTGTTTTAGAGATTTGCTGTACAGCGGCCACAAGGACCATAGGCACCTGTAGCCTGGAAATGACTCAGACTTTTCATCAATTTTGTGCGCATGCTCTGTGACCTGTACAGAGTTCGTTTTGCAGGGATGGGGAGGAGATGAGCTGTGACATCAACTATTGTGAATGGTGGACCCTGTGTTATGTACACATAGGTGTAATCATTCATTCACAATCCTGCCTTTGATAATGAGATGACTGCTGACAAGTGATTTGCACAGAACAGGAAGAAACAGTCTACTGTGAAGCTAAGCGGTCAGGATGAAAACTGTAGGATTTCATGATTCTTTTTTAGTATAGTGCCATGGAAATTTAAAAAAAAATACATATCACCAGAAATTCTAACAGGTTTAACACAAAAACGTGATTTAAACAATAGTTCATATTCTGACGGCACATACAGAGTAATCCTATCTGGATATTTAGGACATAGCCTGTGGCATGCAAACTACATACATGACACAACCTTGGTCCTTGTCAGGTACAGTCCCTGGAAAGTCATTCATGGCACATGACAGTTCTACATCCCATCAAAACAGACTGTTCAGAGACTTGCATTACAGAGGCCACATGGACCATGCGCACCTGTAGTCTGGCGTTAACTTATTTTTTGTCAATTTCGTGTGCATGCTCTGTGACCTGTACACAGTTTATTATGCAGGGAGGGGGTTGGAAGTGACTGGTGGATCCCGTGTTCTCTATATATAGATGTTAACTTTTGTGGTAATCTTGCATGTGATGATAATGAGATGACTGCTGAAAGTGAAAACTGCAGGATTTCATGATTCTTTTTTATACAGTGACATAGAAATTTAGAAAAATATCACCAGAATTTCTTAATTTCAGCTCTAAACCCAGACATAAGCTCCCCTTCACACATTTAGCCTGTTTCAGTGGGGCATCGAAGCATTTCTTGCTCTGATGCTCCCCCTTTCCCTGTGCTGCATAGAGCAAGGCAAGGGCTGTTTGTTTACTGCCGGTGGCGTACCTGGCTTTTTTTCAGTATGCTAGGCGGAAGCTCCTGTCTAGCACTGCTCCCAGTGACGTCACCGGCACTAATGGGCGGTCTTTAGCACTGCCCTAACCTGTAAAACTGGTGATGTCACTGGGCTCGCTGCTAGGCGGGAGCCTCCACCTAGTATGCCCATGAGAAGCCCGCTACGTCACCGGTAGTGAAGAAAAAGTCCTTGTCCTGCCCTATGCAGCGCAGGGAAAGGGGGAGCATCAGAGCTAGAAATGCTCCAATGCCCCACTGATACAGACTAAGGCTGCATTCAGATGGCTGTAGTATTGCGGATCCGCAATACCACGGATGCCGCTCGGCATGTGTTCTGTAATTTGCGGAACACACGGCCGGGCGCCCCGTTGAAAATGCCTATTCTTGGCCTCTGTTGCAGACAAGAATAGGACATGTTCTATTTTTTTGTGGGGAGCCGCGGCACGGAGCCGGCTCCGTACCGCGGCTGCCCGATCTCATTGAAGTGAATGGGGCCAAATCTATTCCGCAAAATTGCAGAATAGATGTGGACCCATTCACACGGTTGTGTGAATGGGCCCTAAATGTGTGAAGGGGAGCTTCAAAGCTGAACCTGGACAATCCCTTTAAATCAGGCTTGTTAACAGGTTTAGCAGTATGTGTTATACGTATGCGTGCTATATGTGAATTACCTCCTACCAATCATCTTGGCAGTGCCGTGCCTATGATTATACCCAAAGTCCAGGCTGAAGTCACGTCTAACAGATGTCTAAAAGAGACTCCAACGTCACAGGAATCTTTGCTGAAATCTCTGACACACTGTATCACGTCTTCCAGCACATGCGCACTGCGAAGATGAAGCTAGGCAAGCACATCCAGCTTCACTGCGCATGTGCTGGAAGGCAGGGTGACAGATTTCAGCAGCAATTCTGGTGATGTTGCCAAGGAAGAAAATGAAAAATAGAATTTTAATATCTTAAACTTTGGCATGACTAAAAAATTCCTAATAGACTGGACAGGAAATCTGAAGGAAATGTACTACATATATACACACACATTACTGACAGTCACTGAATGGACAACCATTGTCCGAGCATTCAGTAATCCGCGGCTTTTATTGAGAGGGGAAATGATGTTCTTCTTCACACATGGTGGCATCGGTTGCTATAGCTCCAAACTCCGGAATCCAATAAGAACCAGACAGACCAAATCTAAAGAGATGAGAGCCTGAATACATGGGAAATAAGAGTCACCGGGCCTCTCAGTACATCTTTATGTGAGTATATTGCGGTATATAGGCAATAGAGCACACTTATGGGGTTGGTAGAAGAGGTGAGGAGGTAACATGGCTCTGTTCCTACGAGGAGGTGGTGATAGAAGTCACAAGGCACCTACGGTGGATTTTCAGGGTTTAAAAGGAATTTGTCACCTCGTATCTAACTAATGGCAGCGCATTCTAGTCCAATGTACCGTCATCACAACCTGAGAAAGCACAGGTTCCAAACGTCAGAAAAAGAAGTCCGATACGTAAATTAGGCTCCAAACTGCCCAGCGGGACGTGATTATCGGTTATAGCCAAAGCCATTCTCTAGATGCGTTCCCAGGGCCGTCCCTTGTGCCATTATTTCCACCCCCTCCTCACCGACTTCACAATCTGGTCACAACTCTGCCTGCCTGGTCCATCCCGGTGAAATCTCGCACATGAACAGAGCAGAATGAAGATGTCACAGGGCTTGGCGCAGTTAGTGTTCAGTCCATGCCCACTGTAGGACACTGAAGGCAAAAGCGCATGCACATACACAAAATTTGTCTCCGAGACACAGGACACATTTATTTAAAAAATAAACATTGCGTCCCCCTTAGACCCTTATAAATGATGAACCATACACGGCAGACCTCAGGAGCCCCTAAATACTGGAAGTAACTGGACTTTTTAAGATGTCACACAAATATTGACCCTACACCTCAATCCACAATGAAAAATTATGAGGACCTAAAGATCCGGGTCCAACGTGAAAAGGTACAAAAACGTCATGAGATGGACCTCTACCTTCAGTGCGGATGGTGAAGACAGAGGTAGATGTTCCAAAATGACAACTTATCACCTATCCGCTGGGACCCCCACTGACCACAAGAATAAGGGACTCGCAGTTTGAATGGAGCTGCAGTCGAGCATGTCCACTGTTGCTCCATTCATGGAGATAGCCGAGCTTTGTACTAGACTATCTCCTGTAGTTCTATAGAGTTTGGTGTGGAGTGGTAGTGGGCATGCTTGACCACTCCTCCAGAGACTGAGACAGAACCCCGTGGTCATGTGATTGGTGGGGCTCTCACCACTGATCAGGCACTTGTAGCCGATCCTGTTTGGTTTACAGAAAGCAGCCACGTTATTTTAAATCTCTTTAAAATAATCCATTACTTTCACATATTCCTGACGGCCTATTCCAGCAGTTTAGATTAGTGGAGTCCCAATGATCAACTAAATGAGGGGCAGAAGCCCTCGGCTGAGCAATGTGTCCCTAAGTTTCCGTTTGGCTCTTCGAGCAAGAGGTGTACAGAAGAGACTCCGTAATACCACTCTCCAAAGAGCAGAAATGAACGGTAACAGCTTCTGACTGAGAGCTTCCACCCCTTGTTTTAGCAATGGTGGTGGTCTCAGCACCAGGACCCCACCAATCTGACCTTCTGGACACGTCACTAAGACCTATCAGAAGTTTGTGAAAATTATAGATGCCCTTTAGGACTTGAGAGAGGAAGACGACTGAAGTACTTATTTTTGGAAGGAGGCAGCATCAGAACGTGTTAGACAAAGATTTATGATCCTGAACTCCAAGAACCTCACAGCACAAAGTTGCATAACTACCAACCATTTTGCAACCTAAAATGAACCTTAACGATGGGTGCAAAAGCATAAATCTAATACGAATGATGATGATTATACCCAATGAGAAAGTAAGAAACATAGCAGAGGAGTAATACAATCCACCACAACTCTGCCACTATTAGAAAAGAGGTCACCACAACCAGGCCAACCTTCACCTGATCCTCAAGCTTCTCCACAAGAAGTAATGATCATATGGGCTGGAAGAAGATCTGACTCATACGGACTTAAGGCGACACTGCGGGAAAGTTCACATGTACAGTTCTCAGTGTTTTATCAGGGTAAAAACACGGCATAAAAAAGTAGATTCCCAGGACCCCCACCATCAGCCATTTGAGAAGGCAACGGGGCTTGCAGATCAACAGCTTTCTCACAGCTTACCAAGCACAACGTCATCCATTGTACAGAGGCTGAAATGAATGGGGCTGAGATATACTTAGGCCACGTGACTGATGAATGTGACGTTACTCGGCCTAGGGACAGCTGGAGAAGGGGGGGAGGGGGTCCTGGGTGTTGGACCTCCACTGATCACATATTCATGGCCTCAGCTGGATAAATGGCAATTTGTGCCCGAAAAGTCACCACTGGTGATACTGGATTGGCCATAAAACTTAACTGCACGGCAAATTTCTTCTGGAGAGGCGTTCCTTACTGTAAATAGATTTTATGCTGGTGATCGGCGACAGCGGACGACCACCACTCTTAAAGTCCATGGTTATAGGGCGTGACTCCTCTATTGGCCCTACCGCTCTGCTGGGGAAGACTGTGGATGGCATCAAGGGCACCAATGAAGGGAACCGCTATGTGGTCCTAGTAGGGGGGGGAATCAATGGAGAAGTCTAGAAAGGTCTTTTCATGCCATACATCAAGGTGGGGTCTAGACGGGTAAAGCATGGTGACAGGTCCAGAGGGCAGATATTTTACCCACCCTGATACATTGTAGCAAACAAACCTTGATAATAATGAGAAGGTGAAATACAAAGAGGGGCATTACCAAAAGCAGTGCCATGACAACCACACATTTTACGCTTTCATTCCCAAAGATGGTTCCTGTGGGCAACAGCTCCAATTCTCATTTGCACCATCTTGATAAATGGTGCCAATAATGAAGATTACGAGGCAGGATGCTCAGGGACAGCCAACCTGTCGCTCTCCAGCTGTTGCAAAACTACAACTCCCAGCATGCCCAGACTACCTACAGCTATCAGCCGACAGCAGGGCATTGTGGGAGTTGTAGTTTTACTACAGCTGGAGGGCCGCAGGTTGGCCATTCCTGGATTTGCGTTATATACATTAAACAGACGATCCTGAGCCGGCGACTAAATTTCCTGGGGATTTTTACAGCAGGTGACGAGCTTTACAGTGTAATTTTCTCTTTTTAATGTGAAGGGACAGTAATAGAGAATGTTTTTGTCATATACTTTATTTAGTGAACATGTACATTTCTGTGAGAAAAATCGCTCTTAAGATGCCCCTTAGCGGCGCTGTGTAAATGAGCATTACTAAGGAAAGTCCATCGCAGTGCGGTACTGACGGCGAAGATGCTGCCGCTCACTGCCTCCAACTATACAGGCTTAAAGGGGTCATCCAGGAAACCGTAACGATGACCTATCCTCAGGATCGTCATCATTATCTCATCAGCGGGGGTCTGAGTCCAGGCACCCTGGCCGATCAGCTGTTACGAGCGCCGCCCTCTCTTCATAGTTGTAATTATACCCGCTCACCGCTGTGGTGGAAACGGTGAAACAGAGCAGAGAAGGCAGCGCTCGCAGTAGTCACAGACGGTGGAAGCCGTAAATCACTTTCTGTGATGAGAACAGGAGCTTCTTCAGGGGCTTTCACAGTATAAATGCATCAGAGAAATAACATGGAGCTGCCCTCCCCCTGTGGTGAACATAGGAGCAGCTTTCCCGACACGGGTAAAGGACGGCACAGGACACGTAGTACCGCACAATACTGTAGAGAGGCGCTACTAGACACCAATACCAGTGTTTTAACAGAGAAATGGCCACACCGATAGTCTGGTCCTGAGGAATCGTATGTTGAGTCTCAATAACACTTATGAAGGCCCAGGAAAGACCATTGTATGATGGAGATATTGTATATATATATTGTGCCGTGTGCTGCTGACAGTGTACGCTCCCTCTGTATCCCCAGAGCTATTGAGAAGGCAACTGTATTCTACAGAATATAGGGGCGGCAACTAGTTCCATAGTCAGAATGTCAGGGGTACAGAGGGAACGTACACCGTCAGGGCTCACCGCCGACAGTGTAGAGACAGCCGCTGCACAGGGCACAATAATATATCAGTTTAGGCCATATATAGGAGGCAGGCAGTGAGCTGCAGCGTCTTGGGGTCAACTTCAGAGCCATTTTTCTCACAAAAATGTACAAATTCATTAAATAAAGTATATTATCAAAACACTGAGGCTACTTTCCCACTTGCGTTGTAAATTCAGGTATTGAGATCCGGCAGAGCATCTTAATACCGGAATTAAACGTATTCTCTTTGATTTGGCACATCGGGATGCATCCGTTCTGTTAGGATGCGGTTGTGTGAAATCAAAGCAGATCTTCTGTTGGAAGTTAATAGGTGACGAATCAGTCTTTTTAGGCTCCTCAATAAATGGATCCGTCTCCATTGACTTACATTGTTTTCAGTGCCGGATCCGTTTTTTTTCCGTTTTTATGACCAGAGACAAAACCGCAGCTTGATGCGGTTTTGAGTACGGTCACAAAACAGAATGCTGCCGGAACGGATCTCTTTCCATCCAGAACGCATGAGGACTAAACGGAAACGTTTTTTTCCGGTATTGAGGTCCTCTGTCGGAAAAACAACAACGCAAGTGTGAAAGTCGCCTAACACACATTAGAAAAAGAATAAAAATAAGTGACACTACTGAAAATAGGACAAAAATCAACAGAAATACACCACAGAAGGGTCAAGTCACCATCACATCATACACGACCGTTCACCACGCACAGATAGTGGCGAGCCGAGGCTCATATAGACACTTGTGGATCCGGAAGCAAAATAGCGCAACTTAGGATCTTGATCCCTATTAGGCCTCTTTCACACGAGCGGTACGGATTGTGTCCAGGAAAAAACTGACGGTTTTGCAGACAAGTTCTGCATTTTTCGGCACAGACGCAACCGGTTCTTGATGCGTTTTTCCCACACGTGAAGAAAAACTGAAGAATAACAATCTACATCTCCTGGTATCCATCTGTGAATAACGCATTGCTTCCGGACGCCATCCGTTTTTCACACAAGCCCCATTTGCGGCCAAAGCCACGTGAAAAACACACAGTATAGAAGATGCTGCGATTTTTCCTGATGATGTGTGAAAAACGTCATGTGAAAACAACCATAGAATTGAATGGGTCAGAGTTCAGTCCGGATGCTGAGCGTTCACTACAACTCTCATCCGGATGGAAAACTGCCTGGTGTGAAAAAGGCCTTACAGCAAAAAAAATATATGTATATACCACCATACAGTACATAACAGAGCAGATCGCACAAAAACACCCTCAGGCATCTTTCGCAACTCCCTGACAGCCGCTGGGGGTTGTAGTCTCACAACAGGTTGCAGACCATAGCTTAAGGCTCGAAATATAGCAAGCACAGTAATTCTTTATCTCTAGGCCCGTCAAGGGGTTCCAACTTCCACTGACAGTCCCTCAGCTTGTTGTCAATGAACGAAAACATTCTTATTCACATCCCAAGGCTAGAAAACCCATCCGGATGGGACCTGATCCCACAACAGAGGGTTCGTCACAGTGATCCAGCACAGATCGGCAAGTCAGCTGTCAAGCAGGAGGGACAGAGACATGAGCGGCTGGCGGCCTAGACGGGACACCCGGATGTTCCCATTCACTGACAGCAACCAGAGATCTTCAAAACTGGTTGAAACTATTGAAAATGCAAAGTATATCAAAAAGTTCTCATTGCACAATTATCTGTACAGTCATACATGGCACCTAGCGCCATGGCAGTCCAGCCCATCAACCCGCTCCAGGCGTGACAGTGACATCAACCGTGTCAGCGGTACAGGACTGGCAGCTTAGTCAATTAGACTCTTTATTGTGCCATAAGGAGGTGTCACTAAAGGTAGCTCAAGGCCATGGAGGGCAGTGACAGGCAGGTCCTGCAAGCTGCCAGCCACCTGTGACCTGGGCACTGCCCTCATTAAGCAGGCATTAAGCGCCATTGAGAGGTAAATGAGGCAGGGTGCAGGGCACTGGAGCATGCTATATGGGGGAATGGCCTGCACTGGAGGGGGGGGACGGCACTCACCATGTAATCCATGGACTCATGCAGTGGAGGCTGACAGGCTGCGGCTGGAGGAGGGCTGCTCTCCGCTGGGAGTCCGGCACCTCAATAATAAAGCCCTGGGAAGTTACTGCTGCTGCTGCTGCCGGGGCTGCCGTCCCCTCTCTTCCTTCTCCTCCTCCCACCTCCCTCCTGTAGACGCCTGGCAGCCAGCACCGAGCATGGAGGAAGGAGGCAGCGCGGGCCACGCCCACTACCACCACAAAAGGCAACGCGTACCACGCCCACCGACCCTCTATACGCCCGCTAAATAAAAAATACGCCCCCTTGATCCTTAGCCACGCCTAGTTTTTGCGACTGCCGCCCTCCCTCCTGCGAGAAAACAGTCGTCGCCTGTCACATGACTACTCACGTGGTCTGGTTGAGTGTGTATATGTGTTTAACCCTTTGCCGCTAGGACCTGGGGGGCATCTCCCGGCTGACTACCTGACCGGACGGGTTCAGAGGGAATGCTTTCTCTATTAACCTATTCGCTACCACTTTGTTAAAGGGGCTTTGTATCTTTTTTTTTAGGACGGGAAACTTCTAGAAAAAAAAATAGTAAACTTTGTCATATACCTTAGTAGTAAGAGATACTATGAGCCTGAAGTGGTGCAATTCACTACTTGCAGGTTGTGAGTACTAAGGATAGGGACTTTGGTTGTGCAATATAAAGATTGCGGTGACCGGTAGGTTGCCACCTTTCCAACAAAAAATATTGGCTAAATTAAGCCCCATATTGCCCCCATTAGTGCCGTCCACTAATGAAGGCATTACTAGGGCGCTAATGGTGCATTAGCGCCCCTAGTAATGCCTTCATTAGTGCCCCCAGTAAGAGTAATGGCCCCATTGATGCCCACCAGTAAGAATAATGCCCCCATTAGTGCTCTCCTGTAAGAATAATGCCCCCATTAGTGCTCCCGCAGTAAGAATAATGCCCCCCATTTATGCCCCTAGAAAGAATAATGCCCCCAGTAAGAATAATGCTCCCATTATTGCCCCCCCTTCCCCAGGAAGAATAATGCCCCCAATTTGTGCCCCAGGAAGAATAATGCCCCCATTAGTGCCCCCAGTTAGAATAATGCCTCCCATTAGTGCCCCCCAGGAAGAATAATGCCCCTCATTTGTGCCCCCGGGAAGAATAATGGCCCTTTAGTGCCCCCAGTTAGAATAATGCCCCCATTAATGCCCCCCAGTTAGAATAATGCCCCCCATTAGTGCCCCCAGTTAGAATTATGCCCACATTAGTGCCCCCAGTTAGAATTATGCCCCCATTAGTGCCCCCCCAGGAAGAATAATGTTCCCCATTTGTGCCCCCCCAGGAAGAATAATGTTCCCCATTTGTGCCTCCAGGAAGAATAAAGCCCCATTAGTGCCCCCCGGTTAGAATAATGCCCCTAAGAAGAATAATGCCCCATTAGTGCCCCCATTAGTGCCCCCAGTTAGAATAATGCCCCCATTAGTGCCCCCCCCAGGAAGAATAATGTCCCCCATTTGTGCCTCCAGGAAGAATAAAGCCCCATTAGTGCCCCCGGTTAGAATATTATCCCCCATTAGTGCCCCCAATTAAAATAATGGCCCTAGTTAGAATAATGCCCCCCATTAGTGCCCCCAGTTAGAATAACGCCCCCCATTAGTTCCTCCTCTGCTTCTGTAAAAATGCAATACAAATGCAGGAGGTGCAGTGGCGTGCCTAGGGTGTTTTGCACCCGGGCGGGTGCTT
The DNA here is from genome assembly GCA_900303285.1 of Rhinella marina. Taxonomy (NCBI): domain Eukaryota; kingdom Metazoa; phylum Chordata; class Amphibia; order Anura; family Bufonidae; genus Rhinella; species Rhinella marina. Next base: position 98,659 of record ONZH01031069.1, read on the forward strand.
TCTCTGGCACCCCCCTGCCAATATGTTCAAAAATTGTACCCCCTCACAGTAGTATTGCCCTCATTGTACAAACGTCACGGTAATTTTGTACAGATGTGTGCCCCCTCACAGTAGTTATACCGACATTGTGCCCTCTGACAATAGTTATGCCCACATTGTGCCCGTTCACAGTAATAATCCTCATTGTTCCCCCTTTATAGTAATAATGCCCACTGTGCCCCCTCACACTTGTAATGCCCTCTTTGTGCCCAGTAATAATCCCCATTGTGCCCCCTTTATAGTAATAATGCCCACTGTGCCCCCTTTATAGTAATAATGCCCACTGTGCCCCCTTCACAGTAATAATGCCGTCTGTGCCCCCTTCATTGTAGTAATGCCCTCTGGCTCTGTGCCCCCTCCATAGTTAAAAATGCTCTCTGTGCCCCCTCCATAGTAAAAATGCCCACTGTGCACCCTTCACATTAGTAATGCCCTCTGTGCCCCCTCCAGAGTAGTAATGCCCTCTGTGCCTCCTCCAGAGTAGTAATGCCCCCTGTGCCCCCTCCAGGGTAGTAATGCCCTCTGTGCCCCTCCATAGTAATAATGCCCTCTGTGCTCCCTCAGAGTTAGTAATGCCCTGTGCCCCCCTTCAGAGTAGTAATGCACTCTGTGCCCCCTCCAGAGTAGTAATGCCCTACTGTGCCCCCTCCAGAGTAGTAAAGCCCTCTGTGCCCCCTCCTGAGTAGTAATGCCCTCTGTGCCCCCTCTAGAGTAGTAATGCCCTCTGTCCTCCCTCCAGAGTAGTAATGCCCTCTGTGCCCCTCCAGAGTAGTAATGCTCACTGCTGCCCCCTTCAGAGTAGTAATGCCCCCTCCAGAGTAGTAATGCCCTCTGTGACCCCTCCAGAGCAGTATAATATCCTCTGTGCACCCTTTAGAGTAGTAATGCCCCCTGTGCCCCCTCCACAGTAGTTATGCCCCCTCTGTATTAAAAAAAAACCAACAAAAAAACACAGCAGCTACTCACCTTGTCCCCCATTCAGACCTCAGATCAGCTTAATGTGCCCCCATCAGACCTCAGATCAGCGTATTGTGCCCCCAGCAGAATGTGCCCCCATCAGACCTCAGATCAGCCCACCCAGCCACATAAGGCAAGAAATTTTAACCTTATGTGGCTGGGAGGGCTGATCTGAGGTCTGATGGGGCACATTTTGCTGATCTGACGTCTGATGGGGGCACATTCTGCTGATCTGAGGTCTGATGGGGGCACATTAAGCTGATCTGAGGTCTGATGGGGGCACATTCTGTTGATCTGAGGTCTGATGGGGCACAATACGCTGATCTGAGGTCTGATGGGGGCACATTAAGCTGATCTGAGGTCTGATGGGGGCACATTAAGCTGATCTGAGGTCTGATGGGGCACATTCTGTTGATCTGAGGTCTGATGGGGCACAGTAGGCTGACCTGAGTCTGATGGCGGCACAATACGCTGATCTGAGGTCTGATGGGGGCACAATACGCTGATCTGAGGTCTGATGGCGGCACAATACACTGATCTGAGCTCTGATGGGGGCACATTAAGCTGATCTGAGGTCTGATGGGGGCACATTCTGCTGATCTGAGGTCTGATGGAGCACATTCTGTTGATCTGATGTCTGATGGGGCACAGTAGGCTGATCTGAGGTCTGATGGGGGCACAATACGCTGATCTGAGGTCTGATGGCGGCACAATACGCTGATCTGAGGTCTGATGGCGGCACAATACGCTGATCTGAGGTTTGATGGCGGCACATTAAGCTGATCTGAGGTCTTATGGGGGCACATTAAGCTGATCTGAGGTCTGATGGGGCACATTCTGCTGATTTGAGGTCTGATGGGGGCACATTAAGCTGATCTGAGGTCTGATGGGACACATTCTGCTGATCTGAGGTCTGATGGGGCGCATTCTGATGATCTGAGGTCTGATGGGGGCACATTCTGATGATCTGAGGTCTGATGGGGGCACATTCTTATGATCTGAGGTCTGATGGGGGCACATTCTGCTGATCTGAGGTCTGATGGGGGCAAGAGACTGTTAGTTTATATTTTACTGCATTATGTGGTAGAGTATTTAGAGTAGGGTATGTAGAAAGTCTATTGTACTGTACTTAACAGCATAGATGATCTAGCAGTTTATATAGTCATCTTTCTAATACAATATTATAACACAACTAGTAGTATGTGTGTGAAGTTGGAAACGTGCGTTTGGGAAGCCACTAAGTGGGGGGCCCACTCAAGTATGTTTCGCCCCCCTTGTGCTGAACCTCTAGCTACGCCTCTGCTCGGCAGCAATGTGTGGGCGGAGCTTATGCAGATTTTCCGGGCTGCAGGCTCTGCTCACACATTCCAGCAGCGCGATCCGTGCCTGCAGCCTGAATGGTGGAGCGGGGAGAAGTCTCTCTGCTTCACCATTCAAAGCGCTGGGACCCTGAGGGAGAGGAGGAGTGCGGGGAAGTGAGTGACAGGACCCAGCTCCCTGCGCTCCAGCAATGAGCGCTTCCATCTGTATTGATGGAAGCGCTCATTGCTTCTGGCACCCCCTGAGAGCTGGCACCCGGGGTGGACCGCACCCCCCAACCCCACCTTTGTACGAGCACTGAGGAGGTGAGTTTTTTTTTTTAAATGAACACAGGTAGGGGGCTTTCATTGGTAAAGGCTGCACTAATGAGCTCTCCGCAATGGAAACACTCATTAGTAGCAGTCCCCACAGGAAAACACCAGGCTTTTTGGTTGCAAGTCAATTGGGGAGATTTATCAAAACTGGTGTAAAGTAGAACTGGCTTAGTTGCCCACAGCAACCAATCAGATTCCACCTTTCATTTTCCAAAGGAGCTGTCAAAAATGAAAGGTAGAATCTAATTGGTTGTTCTAGGCAACTAAGCCAGTTCTACTTTACACCAGTTTAGTAAACCAGTTTAGACCTCAATGTAAACTGTGTGGGAGTGCGAGTCTCCTGCGACAGATCTAACAAGTTTTGGTTGCATCAGATGTGACTTGCCATCACCTAAGGCTTGGGCTGCACTGGGAATTTACTCGCGTGACACGGCGTGCGGCCAGAGATCCCAGTATCACACACTTTTATCTACATAGCGACAGTAATTCAGCACCGTGCTGAATACGCGTCAAGTCACAATGTGACCACATTCACTTTCATTTCGTGCAGTGTCTCAGGGTGATCCTGGGATCCGGCCATTAGTCCTTCTTTATCTTTAGCACACACGTCTTTGGAAGCCATAACTTTATTTAACCATTCACTTATGTAAATCTTTTTGCATCTTTTTTATGTCATTTTTATTTCACTTTTATTTTATTTTTTTGTTTTTTTTTATAACCAGGAAAATGTGAAAGAAAAAAAAGGAGGAAAAATAGTCTGTTTTTCTATTTATTTATTTTTTGTTAATAGCACGTTGTACAACTAACATATTTTTTCTTATGTCCCTTTTCAATAGCGGTCATTTTGATATAAGGGATGTATGAGTTATGGGGGCAGTGCTTGAAGTTGCGGTGCAGTGTATGGTGGCTTTTTTTTATTTTTATTTTTAAATTTTTTTTGTACACCTAAAAAGTTCATACGAGACCTTTGGCGGACATTGAAAGGGAATTTGTCACCACCCTGGACCGTTTGTAACTGTTTGTATGGAGCTGTAGCTCTGCTATATATCCAAGTTCTCTATCCTCCCCCCAAAAAACAGGCTTTTATAAATATGCTAATTAGGCGAGAAGAGCCCAATGGGCTGTACTTATCCGTGCTCCATCAGAACGGAGCCCCGCTCCTCCCCTCCTCTTCTTCTCTCCACCTCCCAGCTGCGGTGACGTCATCATACTTCCACTCCTGTCTGTGTGTCGCCGCCGTCCGTTATCTTCTGCTGGCAGCGGCTTTCTTAACTGAACTGTGCATGCGCGAGTGTCGGTGATCTCTGCACAGACGTCTTTAAACACTGGTACGAACGTATATAGTCATAAGGAGCTCAGCAAGGTGTTAAAGTCGCCGTTTAGCCCTAGTATGTTCCTTTTCTCGGATTGGTTGCGGTTGGACCACATTACGCTCATGTTTATCTCCTTGTTAATTGGCAGTATAGTCACTTTGCAGCCGGCAGTGAGAGGGAAGCCGCTTACAACCTGCTGAAAAGGGTGACCTGCTCCCATGACCTGCAGCTTAAATAGACAAGCAGAATTATGTCAGGAATGCAGATTATTTCTGGTAATCCTAAAAATCTGACTCATCAGGAATAACCTAACCTACCCCAAGAAGGTGAGCAGACTCTGCACGTGAGCTGGTTATTACAGAACACTTACAGCTCAATGCCGCCTATGTGTAGATTACATTAAGACCGCCTAAAACTCATGTGCCGCCAAAACAGCTTTGACCATCAAGGCATGGACCTCTGAGGACATCAGCAGCACGCCCTGTCATGTTACATACACGTGTGTGGGCGGCATGGTGTAGCAATATGCCCCCAATGTATGAGATGGGCCAACCCCTTTCAGTAGTTGGTACAGGTCAATTTGTTTACATCAAATGAATGTGCTTTTCCCATCAGACATGTATGAAACGAGATGGCGGCTGCGCATGCGCTTCTCTCTACTCACTTCTGTGGGTAGGCAGCCAAGCCTAAGCTGTTTTTGAAGTGTTTGGTGCCAGTTACCGTCGGCGTCACCACCTCTTCTATTATGAGGCATATTAATAAAGAAGGGATTGTTTTTCAGTTCGGTAATTACGTCATTGATATAAAAAATAATAAAATCTTTTATTGAAATAAAATCCCTTGGAGATTGCATTTATCTTTTGCATACAACTTGTCGTGTACATTTGGCACCATCCCATTAAAGTTTAATAACTTGAAATATATTTTCCAGCTTCTTGAAAACAGAAATTTCCTGCTTTATAAATGTTATCTCTGCAGAACACTTGTAGTCACATGGAGAATGAGCGTTCTACCTCCTGATATAAAACAAGACGGTTTCCTGAGACATGGAAAAGGCTGAAGAGAGGTGGCGAGCAGAAGGAGAAACCTGGTTCACATATACCCGGCCATACGATTCAGTTTGCCCTCCGGTATGGTGCAGAAAAGCCAGAGGAAAGCCAAAACTGATCCCCAGTTTTCTATCGGATCCTTCATGGCATCTGAGGCATCTCTTTTGATGCTCCGTAGCGCTGGAACAGTAAAAGCCTCTTTCTGTTCAGCGATATCAGGCTTTGGACGTCAGCATGGGCCACTAAAGTGAGCATACTGTATGTATCAGTTGTGTCCGGCTCCAGCAAAACAAAAAAAAATAAAAGTGACCCATGTTATAGGTAGGGCCAACAACGTACACCGATACATGCTGATTGTCTTTACTGGGACAGATGGGATCATCCAGCAAGACAATGCAACACAACTAGAAATGTCCAACATTGGTTGGAAAAGCATGACCAAGACTACCAAGTACCACCCTGGTCCCCTAATGCCCCAGACGTGAACCCAGTTGAGCATCTGTGGGACCACCTTGATTGTTGTGTTCACTTTATCTGATTGAATCTACGTGTAGAGCTGTCCTTTCAGGAAGAGCTCAGGACCGTCTGTTGTTTCAAGCCGAACTATATTCCCCATCAAGTTCTACCAATTCAGGATCTTGCGCAGTCTCATTTTCTCAGTTCTTTTGCCGTGGGCAAGCCCTAAGTGTGTGGTAATGTCACATGCTTCAAGTAGGAATGCATATGCCTTACACAGATTAAGATTGGAGGAAGCCCCAGGCAAAGCATGTGGTAGAGGAAGGATCAATTCTCAGATAACAGGTTCTAGTTGGGCAGGGATGGTGGTGTGGTCCATGTATGCCTCCTGAGTTATGGAGGCTCCTTGGCATGTGTCCTGTTTTTTCTTTTCAAGAATTTAACCATGAATTTACATTAAAGTGCAACTTGGCTAATTGGTAATGGAAGCAGACAGCCAAATGCATACTACTTGGAAGTTAAGGTGGCCTAGATATGCACAGGTGGTCTCCTTGCTATGGAGGCAGCAACATGGTTGCTACATTACTACAGAAGCTCTGCTTTCTAGCCTCATCTCAAATCATTCATTCAACCATAATCATTCCATAATATAATATGTATGGGGGCATCCTGGCAGGAAAATGAGGATCAGCATATTGGATTTGGACTTACCAATCCTTAAAGGGGTTGTCCCACGAAAAATATTCTACAGTTTTTAAACCAGCACCTGGGATCTAAATACTTTTGTAATTACATGTAATTAAAAATTTATTATAGCCTGAGTTATTCAATAAAATGTATCTGTATAGTGCCACTTAATTTCTTATTTCTTTGACCTGCTCACTGAGAAGGCTGCACATGCTCAGTTTCATCTTTCAACTGCCTCCTGAGCTGTGATAGGGAGAGCTGAGACACGCTCCCTTGAGCTGTGATAGGGAGAGCTGAGACACGCTCCCTTGAGCTGTGATAGGGAGAGCTGAGGCACGCCCACTGAGCTGTGATAGAGAGAGCTGAGACACACCCCCTGAGCTGCAGCAGAAAAGACCCTCCCCTTGAGCTGTCAGCTTGATATAAATCTAGCAGAGCAATGAATGTGATCTCTGGATCCATGTGAGGTACAGGGCTGGTTCTAGCTTTGTTAGGAAGGTATTGTCATGTACTATATGATGTCTGATTTTTATTTTTTACATTATTCGTGGGATAACCCCTTTAATTTTACCAGTAGATAAGATGCAATCAGATGTGTCTGTCAGTGGCTTGTTTCCTTCTCCCTTATTGAATAATGAGATGAGTTATGCCTTACACGTGTAAATGGGCCGGAAATCAGCCTTGTCCCTCATACAAAGAAAGCCGTATCTTTACAGAAATTGCTATAATATTGTGCTTATTCATGCTATTATATCTCCTAGCACTTGTTTGCCATGTAACGTGCACCCATGTAGATATAGCATGCTGTGATATGTGATTTACCATGTACTGTGCCCTAAACTTGCTGTGTGACGCCAGAAAGGGAATGGTAAATGTATGTGAACTGCTATGGATGAGACGCCCTGTAAGTTTTGAGACCATGGTGGGAATGTATAGTGATGATGTAACGGGCAGTGAGAATTCGCCCTGAGCAGTCTGTGGTGTGGTCAACCCAAACATAGAAGGACTCACTTTTTCTCTTCCTCTCCTCATTCTCTTTCCAGTCACTGGGATGAGGAACTTCACGCGGCTTCTGATGGTCGTACTAGAAGTAGGTGTAGGAAAAATGCTGAGGGATCAGAATATGCCACCGCAGGAACCCAAACAGCTTGTCCAGAGGTTCCTCTCCATTGGTGACTCCTCATCCTTCTGCCACAGTGGGACCAGTTCTTCCAGGTGGGATGGATGCTCATGGGCAATACCTACCACAGCAGCATCTTCCATAGCAGCAGCTTCCCCAGCAGAACCTTCCCCCAGGTCCATGGGTGTGTCGAGCAGCATGGTAGTGTTGGCTTGGCAGTCCAGCAGCAGAAACTGGAAGCTTCCTCATCACAGTCCTCCCTGCCATATCCTCAGATGGTGGATGTGCTTCAGCCAATTGGTGAGTGCCATGATGAGTTGGCCCCTATAGTTTCATCATCTGTCCCACATAATATCCGCTTTACTGCAGATTGTTCAGTCCAAACCAACCACATCCAGTCAATGTAGCTGAAGTTCGACTGTGATGTGAGAGTAGCAGTTTCTGGGGTAGTGATGGCAATGATTTTCTCCCTCTTCTGGTGATTTCTAAGGTTTCACTGTAATATCTGCTATTTGGATTGCCAACTTCCTATGTCAATTATGAAGATCTGGAGGAACGAGTTTATTAACTTTTTTATCCCTTCTCCCAGCCTGTAAAGTTTTTGTAGCTGAATTGGACAAAAAGGAGAGAGCTGAGAGGAAGGAGAGAGGAAAGGTCGGAGGAGAACAGAAGTCACCTAATCCCCCATACTTTTAATAACTGGGGGAAAAGTTTCCGACCAAATGTTAAAGTCTCCTCCAGCATTGTACTAGAAGACTATAAAAATGTTGGTGGGTTTGGTTGTTTTTTGTCTTTTGAAAGTTTTCATCAAAAGTTGTCCATTTTGTCTGTCTTGGAGGTTTTGAGCTCTGTGATGGTGATCAGTATGGTGTTTTGTTGTAGGCTCTCTGCTTCTTCAGGGGCTCAGAGTGGGTTAAAAAAACAAAAGGAGTCATACTCACTGATCCCCCACAGTTCTTGTTCCAATGGTTCTTAGTCTCCAGAGGTCTCTTTTTCCTGGCCTTCTCTAGAAACACAAGAAATGATCAACCACTGGCAGAGGCAGGTCATCACTGCAGCCCGTGATTAGCTGGGTGGTGATTTCCTTTGTACTGAGTCAGGTCAGGAAGCAAAGATCAGTGGGAACCGTTAAGCATTGGGACAACGCAGCGTGGGATCAGTGAGGTGAGTATTGTTCGCATTATTTTTTTTAACCCACTCTGAACACTCTCCCACAATTTTCCCCCCCTGGACAACCCCTTCAGTTGATACAATTCAGGCTTCCTGCAGCCACCACAACTGGAATGTATACATTGTACTAAACTGATAAAAGAGTATGCAGTAAGCTCCCCCTAGTGGTGACGGCAGGCAGCCAAAATTCTACCTCTTCAGTTTATGCCTAGACATTTAGAGCTCTATGTCATTAAAACAGAGCTCTGACCCCTACAAACACATATTTAGAAATTTAGTAAGCACTGAATGTTAGATGTAAAATGACATGAAGTTTAAAGGTGGGCATTTTTGTCAAGGCTGCATCCTTTGAGGGTGACAATCAGGTACAGTAAATAGCATTTTCACGGTCTCTTGCCTGCTTCCACCTACATGTACCATATTTCCAGCTTCTGTGGTTTAGTATTAACCTTTACCCAGCCTATAAACTCATATAGGTTTGTCTGGGATTATACTTTGACCTTATATAGTTACCCCGCATTATCTGTTTTTTTTTGTTTATTGAAGTCACCCAGTAGAGAGTGCCTAGTGACCTCAAGTCAGTGACCTCTGAGAAAATTGGGAAGTTGTATAGGAATTGCTTCCTATAGGAAACAAGCACGTACATAAGGTAGGTAAGGACAGTGTGGGCAGTGTACTATGCAAAGACCACACCTGTCCATATGACCTACTAGGTCATATAGACATCAAAGGAATTCTGGACCTTTCTCTATTAGCCAGACTTAGACCATCACAAATGGCTACCATATCACACAGGACTTGGAACCCCCGTCTTTGTTCTAGAATGGAGGACCCAATCCATAATGAATGGCAGCCATGTTTGGTTGGCCACAGCTTCCCCTGGCAAAATCATCCTGAGGGTATGGAGCATGGCTTCCTTTTTGGAAATGAACCTGTTCCGACCATGGACAATCCACCTTTGCTTGCATTCAGTTGTGGCTGTCATGCTTTCCAGTACGATCAGTGGGTTATTATAAAAGTCTATATGAGTCAGATTACAGCAGAGCATGTGACGTCTTTATAACCCTCATAACCTTGTGTGCGAGATAAAGCATGTTTTCATTCGCTTTAATAAAGTAATGGAAGCTCCACTATAAGCAGTTCACCCATTATGTAATAAATGCCCTAGAGCCACCATACAAGTGTGATATCTTCAGTAATCTCGTACCAACATGCTAGGATGACTGTAATATCATGACAACATGTAGAATCAGGTGCAACTGTATTGTCATAGGTTTCCTGTTCCCATCTATCCTGCTTAAACTTTTCAACACTGCATAGATATATTTCCACTCATGAGAAGTGCTGTATATACATCAATTAAAGTAATTTTCTTAAAAAATATCCTATGGTCCTGTCACAGGGTCAGTGACTTTATAATGATCAGAGTCAGTGGCATTATTTTATGTGTCCCCATTTAAAGGGGTTCTACACTTTTTCCTTATTGATGATCTATCCTTTGGATAGGTCATCACCATCTGATCAGCGGGAGTCCATCAGCTGTTTAAGAATGCAAGCAGCTCTCGCAGTACCACCGGATCTTTCTCGCTGCTTCCCGCAGGTCAGTGACATCATGACTAGTCACTGACCTGGGCGTGGCTTAGGCCTATTCACTTCAATGGGGCTGAGACCAGGCCAGTTAAATAGCCACGACGTCACTGGCCTGCGAGAAGCCTGGGTATCAGACCCCCACTAACCCCTATCCAAAGGATAGATCATCATTAAGGAAAAAGTGTACAACCCCTTTAAGTATGGCTGTTGATGTCCCAGCCAATGGTGTGGCAGTTGGTGACATCACAAAGGTTACCACAGATATAAATTCAGTACTAAGACCTGTAAGTCTTAAGGTGCAGCTGAACCTGAAGCAGCAGTGGTGAGTTCAAAGATAGTACAGCAATATCATCCTCTGCGTCTGGAGGAAAGAAGGTTTGTACACAAACATAGAAGAGGATTCTTTACGGTAAGAGCAGTGAGACTATGGAACTCTCTGCCTGAGGAGGTGGTGATGGTAAGTTCACTAAAAGAGTTCAAGAGGGGCCTGGATGTATTTCTGGAGGGTAATAATATTACAGGTTATAGTTACTAGAGATGGGTCGTTGATCCAGGGAGTAATTCTGATTGCCTGATTGGAGTCAAGAAGGATTTTTTTTCCCCTAAAGTGGGGAAAATTGGCTTCTACCTCACAGGGTTTTTTTGCCTTCCTCTGGATCAACTTGCAGGAAACAGGCTGAACTGGATGGACAGATGTCTTTTTTCGGCCTTATAAACTATGTTACTATGTTACTACTGTATGTCAAGGAGGAAGCATAAAGTCAGCAGGAGAGGGACGAACACAGAGCCCATTTCCTTGCAACTCCCTTCACACTAGCTGATGATGTCATCAGCAGTGAGTGTGAGGAGAGCTGCCAGGAAAATGTGCTGATAGGTTCCCTGTTGGCCCCCATACTATAGACTGTATGCTTCCACTATATATTGCTGTCCTATGCCCAAAGGTGCAGTGTCTTGTTGATTTCATTGCTGACATCATCAGAGAGAGTTGGGCTGATGGGCCTCCTATAGGGCACCAGTGGGTGTCATGACTTGGGTTCCGATTCATTTGGATTCATTTATCAAACTGCTGTAAATTAGAACTGGCTTAGTTGCCTATAGCAACCAATCAGATTCCACCTTTCATTTTTGACAGCTCATTTGAAAAATGAAAGGATGGATCTGATTGGTTGCTGTGGGCAACTAAGCCAGTTCTACTTTTCACCAGTTTGATAAATGACACCAATTGTTTTTTGGCCCGACAATGGACTAGTTTGGCCCAAAACGTTGCTGTATTATGTCAATGGAGCCACAATAAATGTCTGCATGTGCAGTACCCCAGAAAAGGGTGCTTGCAAAACATTCTTGTTATGTAATGTTGTTTAATGTTATTTTATATGTTAATGCCTTGTAATGTACTAGCATAATTCTGTATGGATTAGTCGTGGTTAATAACCCTGACTCTTCCCCTGTAGGAAGTTAGGTGCTGGACATAGGTCTGCCTCTAACTTAGTGAGTAGTGTGTTAGCTGAGGAGGTAAGAGAAAGCTACATGTGGTCACTCCTCAGAATACTGTGCCAGGGTTCCAGAGAATCACCATCTCTGAGGATATTTACATCAAGAAAGCCATCTCTAGTTTACAGTACTCCTGAGACAAGAAGGAAGGTTAGAATAGAAGGAAAGGAAAGAAAACCAAAAGGTCCAGAATCTGTATGGCCGATCACTGGAGTCAGTCAGGTATTTGCTGTTTAAGGCTGATAGAGACTTTACTGCAATAAGATGGTCATTGTTAAAACACCTTTCACTTTTGGACACCTTCTGGCCAACCCTATCCTGTATCCCTCAGCTGGGAATTACAGCCGCCATTTCAAAAATAATAATGCCACCCGTAGCTTCTGCAGAAAGAGAAACTGGAGAGATAGAGAGGAGGAGTACTACAACTCCAACTTTGCTTATATCTATATATTGCTATCTGGGAAGATTTGCACTAAGAACTGTGTTTTGAACTACCGTTGCATGTACTACAACTCTCATTCTGCACTTTAGCAAAGAGAGATGTTTATTTTCTACCAGTAGCCTTGTTACTAACTTCAGCACCACTCACCAGCCACTGCACCTACACCTTCTGCCTTTCACTCGCACCAAACCCACAACACCACAGTACCATAAAGCAGGAGCTCCAACATTAGGGAGTGCCCACCTATCATTGCCCTGGCCCTTGGACCATCTATGTGACAATTGCCACTGTGAGTAATTATTGCAGCCAGAGCCAAGACCACTCCTATCCTCCGCTCCTGGGCTTGCGGCACATGATCACTGCATCAACTCAAGCGTATCCTCTTCTGGCATACTCTGGATTCATATAATACACTGTATGTTACTGTCTTCTTATATCAGCGGTTCAGAGACCCACATAGTCATTTTTCTAAATGCAATGATTGCCTGTTGTGTGAAATGTTTCTAGAAATCGTCATGATCTATGGTGGCTAAATTGTTAATTGCGTGGGAAACGTTCTTCCCAGTCACATTTTTTAAGTGTAGAGTGAACTCAAGCCAAAATAAACAAGAAATGAAGAACCGTAATCTCATTTCCTGCTAATAAACATGGTGAAATGACAACATTTTTAAAGGGGTTTTCCCACTTCAGATATTTATGGCGCATTCATAGATAGGCCTCTGGAATAAGTGGGGTCCTGCTGACAGCAGCCACATATAGGAGGAGACCAAATAAAGAGGTAGCCACCCACTGAAGTCTGTAGTCATTACAGAGACGTGACCAAGACATTTTATTAAACTAATTTTAAAATATACATTTATTTTTTGTGTACTGTTTTTATTTTGTGAGTGTATGTACTGTATTTTTAACTTCTTAAGATGCACCTGTTGAGAAGGAAAATATGAAAAAAAATATTTTTCATCAGACCTCAGATCAGACCCCCATATCAGATCCCCAAATCAGGACTTCACATCAAACCCCCATATCAGGACCTCACATCAGACAACCATCAGACCCCAGATCGGACTCTCATCAGACCTCCATGTCAGACCCCCATCAGACCTCAGATCAGACTTCCATGCCAGACCCCCATCAGACCTCCATGTCAGACCCCCATAAGACCTCAGATCAGCCTTCAATGCCAGACCCCTATCATGCCTCCATGTTATACCCCCATCAGACCTCCATGTCAGACCTCCATCAGACCTCAGATCAGACTTCCAAGCCAGACCCAAATCATACCTCCTTGCCAGACCCCCATCAGACCTCAGATCAGACTTTTAAAATAAACAACTTTACTTACCTCTCCTGCTCCGCTGCTCTTCTCCAGGTCTGACTGTCTCTGCAAAAGTCGAGTTCCCTTGCCTTCTCTGGACATCACTGACTGCATGTAGCGTCGGGTCACAGTGCACACACTATGTCCTGATGCTGTACACGGTCAGGACCTGCAGTGCATAGTGACCCCAGGGAAGAAGACCAGGGAGGGTGAGTACAGGAAGCGCTCACATGGTTGCACCTACTGGATACTATTGAGCTTTTCCATAATGCAATCACTCACTAGTATTCGCTTTATCAGATGCACAGCCATTTTCCCCCCACTTTTTTGGGGAAAAAGCATGTCTTATAAAGCAAAAAATACAGTATATTTCTTATTCTTTTACATGATTATGGGGACAGCCAACTTGCGTGAGCTGCTGCTCTGAGCTAAGAACAGCAGTTCAGAGTTTTGCTTTACAGCAGGTACTGGAACAAAGTGTTGTGGGCATGCTCTGTGATATGTGCAGAGGTCACTGTGCAGGGAGAGGGAGGAGGTGAGCTGTGATAATCGTCTGTTGTCAAAACTGTGATCCTGTAACTTCCTTTAGTTATGTAACAGAGGTTTTACACATTTTTGTAATCCTGCCTGTGATGATAATGAAATGACTGCTGAGAAATGTTAGCCTGTGGTGAGACTCAGGGAAAAGTGCAAGATATCAGGATTTTTTAAGGACACAAAGTAACATGAAAACCTTACCAACTTCATTTTTAAAAACATACACATAATGTTATGGTCAGTGTGTGGAACCACTCTGTCAACCAACAGGTTTGACTTTAGGTTAAACCTAAAGGCATTATCCCTGCCACCTGGTACTTACCCTTTAACCCTTATACAGGTATCTAGACTTCACTGCAGGGGAGCCACCAGGACGCTACAAGGAGTTCTTGTGTGGTTGACATTTAACCCATGGGGGTCAGAGACTCTGATGAGGAGCACCAAGGTTTCAGGCAAAACCGTAGTCAGGGACAGGCCAAGATCAGGGCATGCAGAGTACTTGCAAATCCAAGAAACAGTCTGTGATCAGAAAAGGCAGCGAAGGGTCAATACCATGAACAGGCAGAAAAGAATCAGAGTCAGGAATTGGGCTGAGGTTGGTACACAGGCAGACAAACGAAACAGAACATTTGCAGGTACTAGCATTCTACAAACACCTATAGCACAGGCACCCTCCCTCAGGGGAAGGTGTCTAAAATACCCTGGGCCGACCAGCCATATTCTGGAAAAGAATTTTGGTGTGCACACATTAGCCCTTTAAAATCCAGAGGGTGCATGCGTGCGCGACCTACAGACAGGATGGAGAGGCCATGGAGCCTGCAAGCTAGACAAACCTGGGACTCCAGTGACCAGTCTCGCTGCGGAAGCGCAGCAGAGGACAAGCAGGTCCACACAGCTGGAACTACAGCAGCAGGGTGAGTAGAGCGATGCTGTGCCCTCCCGGAGTAGTGGGACGGCAGGGGGCACGCGCCGCTTACATAACACATAAAAAATATAAACACTAGCCAATTTTTTTATCAAATGTTTACTTTAAATCTGGCAATGTAAATTAGATACTTATCTGAGAAGAAACTATGGAGCTTTCCTCCATGACATTGTGTGTCTGTTCATCAATATTTCTAGAATGCCTTGGGTGCTTCTTCAGGTCATGCCCCAGAATTTCAATAGGGTTAAGGTCTGGTCTCTGACTTTGCTATTTGAAAACACAAGTCATCTTTTTGCAACCATTGTTTAGTTGATTTATCTATGTGCTTGGGGTCATTGTGTTGTTGCTTCACCCAAAGTCTCTTCAGCTTGAGGTCATGTTCTGCTGCCTTTACTTTCCCCTTCTGAAATGTTTTGATACAAATTAAAATTCTTATTTTTTAAGCAAGGGAACATACTAGTATAATAGTATAATTTAAAAAAATGTTATCATTACATTCCTGAACCCCTTCCGTTTCAGCGCGGCTGCTCTGTCCTCCATGCCGGGCTTTGTTTTCTTGATTGAAGCACCATGGCTAATGGAAGGATTCCGGTACCACCTACTGACCACTCATGCCAATCAGTAAAGTAGTTTGACGGCGCTCTGAGACTCTCTGGACTGAAAGACAGGAGAAGAGGGCAGTGGTCATGACACTAGCAGGAGGACTGTCTTGTTTAGTGGACGGGGTCATGTTAGCTGAGTACAGATTGAGAGATACAGAGTAGAAAGGGAAATATATTACAAAATAAAAGGTCTATTGAAATAAAAATGAATGACCCCTGTGTCATGAAGTGGATGTGGACACTGAACAAATTTGGCTTGGGACTACTTCTAAGGATGTCATCTAAGTGGCCCCCAGGTCTTCACCCATTCACCCCTATACAGGAATCTGGACTTTGCTACATGGGAACCACCAGACCTCTTGGAGTAGTCTATTTTCAGTGACAGCTGACCGACACAGGTCAAGAGTCACCAGAGTAGACAGGCAAAATTATATTCAAAGGATGAGCTGAGGTCAAGACAGGCATGGTTCGTTCAATCCAGCGCAGCAGCACAGGATCATCACTGATGGTAAGTGTGGTAAGTGTTCTGGCAGATGTGCCCACCAGGAGCAGGGAGGGCACAGAGCGCCACATCACACCATGTTTATTGGTTCTCGGACAACCCCTTTAAAAGCATGCTATGTATAATTGCCCTAAACAAGAGTTTGAGTCCTTTTAGCCAGCAGAATAACAGATTCTCTTTAGATCCCATATATTTTCCCCACAGATGGGAAACATGCCATGCAGGATGTCCTTAGTTATTTTCCACAACTTTCAAGTGTTCTAATTTTATCCTTTAAGAGCAAGAACATTGAAGGTCAGATGCTGAGGTCAAGTACTGTCTCCTCCACATCCATCTGTGTCACTACATATGCTATAGCTATACATTTCTGCATCAATTTCAATTTGCAAATATACTGTATTTATTTACAATTTACAATATATACAGTATATGTGTGTGTATATATATATATATATATATATATATACAGTCAAGTGCACCCTTCTTTGAATTACTGTATGTGGTGTTCCATATCAGAATATAATTAAAAAATCTATCCCTGAGAAGGTCTTAAAGTTAGGTAAACTGATGGCATGATGATGGGATATATATGACTTTATGGTCTACCCCTCTCCCCGTTGCAGCAAATCCTCCCCACAGCAGCACCATCCAATGTTTGGTCCAGTAAGGCTAATTGCAGACTAGCATCAGAGATCCGGCACGCTGTTCTGGCAGGGAACAACATGTCAGACCTCTGCGCACTCCGACATTGCTGTAGGTTTGTAAGGCTCCTTGTGGCCCCATTCACTTTAATGGGGATGGGCGGAGATCTGCCAAATATGAAGAGAATCGGCCAGAAGAAAACTGCTGCGTGCAGCCCCAAGGTGCGCAGCGGTCCCTGCTGGAACAGCCTGCCGGATCTCTGACACTAGTGTGCAACAAGCCTACAACCTCAGCTTTACGACCATAAAATGCACGTGTAATAAAGCCTTATGTGACCAACATTCAAAGAGTTGCTCTATGGCAGGATGAAGACCTTGACTTTACTTTAGGCAATTTTCATCCTGAACCTTACTTTGAGACAATGGCAACGGATGGTAACAAGGCAGACTAAGATCTGTATAGTCCGTATACACTAGCGGAAAGCTCAAAGGGCATCTGTCAGCAGTTTTGTACCTATGACACTGGTTTACCTGTTACATGTGCGCTTGGCAGCTGAAGGCATCTGTGTTGGTCCCATGTTCATACGTGCTCACACTACTGAGAAAAATGATGTTTTAATATATGCAAATGAGCCTCTAGGAGCAATGGGGGCGTTCCATTACTCCTAGAGGCTCTGCTCTCTCTGCAACTTCCGCTCCCTCTGCACTTTAGGAGAAGTCAGGGCCAGGTGTGATGACGTTGACAGTGCCTGGCCCTGTTGGTCAAAGTACAGAGGACGCAGCAGTTGCAGAGAGAGCAGAGCCTTTAGGTGTAATGGTAACACCTCTGTTGCTCATTTGCATATATTAAAACATCACTTTAATCAGCAATGCGGGCACATATGAACATGGGACCAACACAGATGCCTTCAGCTGCCAAGCGCACATGTAACAGGTCAGCCAATGTCATAGATACAAAACTGCTGACAGATGCCTTATAACATGATGGAGCTGAGATTAGACACAGTGTACTAAAGCTAGTGGTGCTTGGTCAATGATTGCAAAACCAAGTGGGATCTGCAGCAGGGTATGTTTTGAGGCAGTGTCACATTTAGGGTCCATTCACACAACCATATTTCTGGGTCCGCATCAGTTCCACAAATTTTTCGGAACGGGCGTGGACCCATTCATTTCAATGAGGCTGCAAAAGTTGCGGACAGCACACCATTGTTCCGCTCCGCGGCCCCACAAAAGATATAGAGCATGTCCTATTCTTGTCCGCAATATCAGACAAGAATAGGCATTTTCTATATAGTGGCGGCCATGTGGAGTCCGCAAAATGCAGAACACACACGAACGGTATCCGTGTTTTGCGGATTCACAATTTGCGGACTGCAAAACACTTCTGGTCGTGTGCATGCACCTTAATACTGGATGGCATTTCCCTTTTCTGCAAAATGGTTTGGATTTTGTTGCAGAAGTTTTCCTGCAGCATGTGTATTGTAATTTACTAAAATGTATAAACATCTAATCCACTTCTCTGCCCTGTAATATGCTGTGGATTTTCTGCACACAATGTGGCCGTGTCACTGGAACGGAGCGCTATGCCAGATGATAGTTTGTATTTGTTCATATAA
Source organism: Rhinella marina (assembly GCA_900303285.1). Classification (NCBI taxonomy): domain Eukaryota; kingdom Metazoa; phylum Chordata; class Amphibia; order Anura; family Bufonidae; genus Rhinella; species Rhinella marina. The sequence goes on from ONZH01031069.1 coordinate 116,745, forward strand.
AGAAAAAAAATCCCATTCCCCCCCAGTGTTATTTTGTTTGTGTGTTGGGATTTTCTGTTAATTCATTCCTTAGTAAATCAGATGCAGAACTAAGAGCTTCATTACAAATCCCATTGCATCAGTTCATATGGGGTTTTTTTGCCATTGTATGGCCTTATTTGGTGTGGATTCAGCTCAAAAACCAGCCGGCAATTATCCTGGAATCTATAACTTTGCATCAGGCCATAAAAGAAAGTAAAACTTGATTCGGTCCAATTAGAGTCAAGGAAAACCTTCATTTGTCTTATTAGTAGTAATGTGGGAACGTCCCACTGCCTGTTCATCATCCGCAGCTAATGTGACAGCTCCGGGGAGCCGCTCCATGTGGCCCCCCGCGGGTAGGGAGCCATCACTGCTCCGGAAAGTTCAGCCTGGTCTGATTGTTCCTCACACAGTCATTAGCACGCTTTCTAAAAGGAGATTATTCTGGTCATGTACTGCAATGCTCCCATGCCAGTAGTAACCCCGCTGCAGGTTCGTGCTGGTTTCAGCTCTCATTTTAACTATGTTTTTATGAGATCTGATATTGAAAAAAAAAAAAAAAAGAAAAAAACATTTTGGTTCACCAAAATGATAAAAATCTGCAGACAAATTACTAAAGACAGAGGTGTAATACCAAACACATTCTGTGGACAAGAGGGGCGCTGTTTGTAGGGAGAAAGAACCCCTGTAAACTATGTTTATTCGTATCCTTTCGACTTTTTTTTAAATCTTTGGTCATGGATATACAGATTTTGTATGGTATCAAGGGCAGACATACAATATAAGGTCCCAGTAGGTAAGGAGGGGCGCCCTGTCAACCTACAAGCAGCTCCTTACTGTCTAGTAAAGGGTTGTCCATCTTTTATTAGGTTATGGCCAGGGGCGGATTGGCCATAGACCTTACAGGGAAATTTCCCAGTGGGCCAATGCTCAGGGGGCCCCTGAGCCCTCCTCACGGCTGGCCAGTGGAAGTTTTTGGGGTATTATTTTTTGTGGCTGGCAGCAGTAGTTTGTGATGGACTGTGGTATTTGGCTCTGTTGGGGTGGTATAATGTGCCACAATATGATATTGCTGGTCCTGCTTCCATCAATTTGGACCCAACTACAAAACGGGGCCACTTTTAGTATTTTTTCCAGGGCCACGTTAAGTTCCCAATCCGCCCCTGGTTATGGCCTATATTCAAGATAGGCCATCACTAGCTGATCGGTGAGGTTCTGAAACCCCGCACCCCACTAGTCTGCTGCTCGGCACTAGCTCTGGCTCCAGAAGTGGACGGTTTCATCTACTTTGCAGTGGACTGAGCTCACCACTACTGCACGGCTCCAATTGCTAATGGCAGCAGTCCTGCAGGGACAACTCAGTCCACCAGGAAGCTGATGGAGATGTTTGCTCCCAGAGCTACTGACGAGCAGGTGATTGGTGGAGGTGCGGGTGCCGGGACCTCACTGATGAACCAGTGATGGCCTAGCCTGAGCATAGGCCCTCACTTAATAAAAGGAGGACAACCCCTTTATTTGCATGTAAGGGGCTCAACTAATGCATTTTATGGCTTACGATCACTGGTGGATAGTTTTAGAGAAATGGTGGCTACTGAAGAGAACAGGGCCCTTATACTGTTGTTGCACAGGGGCCCTTTACTGTTTGTGTTTGCACCAACTTCCTGCTCCAGTCGCCATGTCTGCTGCAGGGGAAACGTAATTACCTGGCAGCAACTCAGAAAGAACAACTGTCCAAGTAATTCCAGGTCTTCATGAGACGAACAACTGTAGACTACACCGTCAGCCCATACCAAATCATGCTTAGGGCCCTTGGGTTGAGGATCAGGCCAATTATTGGGAACATGCTCATTCCTGATAACTGGCTGGGGTAGAGGGGTGTGTTTGTCAGGTGACCGTATCTATCACATGGACCTAAAATCCTTGTTAGCTTGCAGCAAATTGTCCTTTGCAAATAGCGGATGTGTTGCTGACTATATGAAAAGTGAGTGGGATACAACGATTGTGTCACGAATGATACCAATTAACTTGTATTTTATCAATCAATGCCCTCATTGGTCCAGTATCAGCCTGATTATCAGGGTACTGATTCTGCAGCTATCTGACACTTTAAAGAGGACCTTACCCTTTCACCACTCCTGACATGCCTGTTTTAATAGCTTCATGCATTCCCCATGTAATAACAATTCTGGAGCATCTATTCTTATGTCTCTATGTTGTGCCATTCCTTTATTATTTGCACTAGAAGTTATGAATGAATTGCTATTTGTCTTCAGTAAAAGAACAGAGGGGAGGTAACCAGTTGGGGGCGTGTACCTGCACAGTCTGAACATGGCAGCACTGATTGGATAGAGTGAGGCTGTGCAGGGACACACCCCCAACTGGTCACCTCCCCTCTGTTCCTTTACTGAAGGCAAATAGCAATTCATTCATAACTTCTAGTGCAAATAATAAAGGAATGGCACAACATAGAGACATAAGAATAGATGTTCCAGAATAGTTATTACATGGGGAATGCATGGAGCTATTAAAACAGGCATGTCAGGAGTGGTGGAATGTCCTCTTTAAAGGTCGATAAAATGATCTGAAATACGGTAGCTCATTCCCAATCATTGACTTTTACGTTTGCTGCATGGGGGATAAATGATCGATACTATGATCGTTCATTCCCACACAGCTCCATTGTTTGTTGCCAGCACTTCCTTGTTTACACTGGGCGAATGTTCTGCTGACAAAGAGGATTTTGGGTGCCACATGAAAGACACAATCATCCGACAAATGAACATTTGCACTTTTGTCGTATGATTGATGGGTACATTTACTGGGGGCAATTATCAGGAACAAAACATTGGTGTCATTGATGTACCCTCCGATACAAGGATCTCTGATAAGAAGAAGGTTGGCAGAAGATGGGTAGATATGCATGGGACCACTGGTACTGTAAAAGGAAGTTGTAAAGACAGGATTTTAGTACTTATATTCTGTGAGTTGCAGTACACCATAGAATAGACCCTAAAAATTTCCTTTTATGAATGTTCACAGTTGGGGGAGACAAGTCCTACTGTCTCCTTGGTGTCTACCTTGGTGTTCGGCATCATTTATACCAGGAAATGTGTCACCAAAAATGTTTTCTGATAGTTAAAACCAGATAGTAACACATCTCTTTTTTTCTAATCTGTTTTTATTTTCTGATTGCAGATTTTTAAATTCTATTTCCTGAACATGATTATGGGGGCGGCCATCTTACCTGAGCTGTTGTGTCACTTTAGCAAATAGCATTTATTATGTACAGAAAGTTAATACAAGGCACTTACTAATGTAGTGTGATTGTCCATATTGCCTCCTTTGCTGGCTGGATTCATTTTTCTATCACATTATACATTGCTCGTTTCCATGGTTACAGACTACCCTGCAATCCATCAGCTGTGGCAGTGCTTTTGTACACTACAGAAAAAAGCGCAAGCCTATGTGAGCTCCCAAGGTCCCAACCACCAGAGAGGCAGATGCTTTTTCCAATAGTGTGCAAGCACGACCACCGCTGATGGATTGCAGGGTGGTCGTAACCATGGAAACGAGCAGTGTATGATGTGATGGAAAAATGAATCCAGCCAGCACAGGAAGCAATATGAATAATCACAATACATTAGTAAGTGACTTATATTAACTTCCTCTACATGATAAATGACACAACCCCTTTAACAGCAATTACACAGCATTAGAAAATTGCTTTACGGCAGCCCCATTGGCCATAGACACAATGGGCAGGAGGAGACCTCATTGACTTCTATGGGAGAGTTTTCTAGGCATGCTGTGTGACCTGTACAGAGGTCATTGTACAAGGAAAAAGTAGATGACATTTATTGTAAATGGATGCTCTTGTCTTATCTGTCATTCTAATCCTGTCTGTAATGATATCACCTCTGTGTATAGATAAGCAGCTTACTGTAGTAAAGTGATCTGTACAGACCAAGAAGTGGCGTCAATTATTAGGCTACTTCCACACTAGCGTTAGTACGGATCCGGCGGGTCCCTTCACCCGCCGGATCCGTACTGAGTAATACAACCTTGTGGATCCGTAATTCCGGATCCGGTTGTATTAGCGTTTAAACGGATCCGGAATAACCTCTATTGAAAGTCAGTGGAGGACGGATCTGTTTACAAGTGTGTCCACACCAAACAGATCCGTCCCCATTGACTTGCATTGGGGGTCATTCCGGATCCGTTTAGGTGCAGATAACTAGTACAGAGAGCAAACCGCAACATGTTGCGGTTTGCTCTCCGGTCTGAAGACTGAACGGAATGCTTTCAGGAGCATTCCGTTGTCTTCAGTTCAGTTTTGTCCCCATAGACAATGAATGGGGACAAAACGGAAGCGTTTTATTCCGGTATTGAGCCCCTATGACGGAGCTCAATACCGGAATTCCATAACGCTAGTGTGAAAGTAGCCTTAGGCTTAGGCCTCTTTCACACCAGCGCCAGCACGGATCCGGCAGGTGAAGGGTGCCACCAGATCCGTGCTGCCGCATGAACACATGTGGGGCCGGAGCAGCGCATACACATAGACACACATACACATACATACATACACACACATACACACACATACATACACAGACACATAAACATACACAGACACATAAACATACACAGACACTTACCTGTTCCAGCAGCTCCGGACCTGACCAGCGACGAGGAGGACGGCACGCACAAGGGTAAGTTTACCCATGGCGCCACCTGCTGGAGGGAGGAGAAATTGCAGGGGGACAGATCCGTCATTACCATTGGACGGATCCGTTTACCATTGTGTCACACCAAACGGATCCGTCCCCATTGACTTGCATTGGGGGTCATGACGGATCCGTCTTGGTGCGGATGCCTGGACCGGAGAGCAAACTGCAGCATGCTGCGGTTTGCTCTCCGGTCTGGAGACGGAAAGGAATGCTTCTAGGAGCATTCCGTTGTCTTCAGTTCAGTTTTCTCCCCATTGACAATAAATGGGGACAAAACTGAAGCGTTTTATTCCGGTATTGAGCCCCTATGACGGAGCTCAATACCGGAATATTAAAACGCAAGTGTGAAAGTAGCCTTAGTGGCCAGTGCGAAAACTGACAGATTTTTGGAATATATTTGGAATGATATGGAAAATTTTAAATTACATCGTCAAGTCTTTAAAGGGGTTCTCCGTGAATTAAGAAAATGAAAATACTTAAATATTACTTAATTATAAATATATATTCCAAAATACCTTAAATTAGTTATAATGACTTGTTTTGTCTGGGGAGCAATCATTAGGAGAAACAAAATGGCCGCTGTCCTATTAGTACACAGAAAACCTGTCCTAATCACACAGTAGGACAAGTTACATCACAACACTGAGGTAAAGAGCTGCCTCATCCTACTCTGTGCTCTGCTTGTCAGGGATTATGTTCCTGAATACAGTTGAAAGATCTTCAGCTGAATCTCTGTAGGAATTGAGTTAATGAGCGGATGTGGCTAATGAGCAGCAGCACTTGTGTGCAGTCTCCATTATCACAGCCCCACATTACCACAGTCTGTTCTGTCCATCCTCTCTTTACTTTATGTCTCCTCATGAGCTCCATTCCCACAAAGATTCAGCTAAATATCATATTAAACTGTATTCAGGATCTTAATTCCTAACCAGTAGGGCAGAGAGGAGGATGAGTCAGCTCTTTTCCTCAGTGTTGTGAAGTAACTTGTCCTCCTGTGTGATTAGGACAGGATTTCTGTGTACTAATAGGACAGCGGCCATTTTGTTTCTCCTAATGGTTGCTCCCCAGACAAAATGCATTATAACTAATGAAAGGTATTTAGGAATATATTTATAATAAAGTAATATTTGCGTATTTTCATTTTCTTAATTCACGGAGAACCCCTTTAAAAATATGTTAAATATAAAAACATGATTAGTAGGTCATTTTCTGATGACACATTTCCTTCGATGACAGGACCTGAAGACATGACCTCCACAGACCTCTATAGACCTCTAGAGAATGCCATTAACCATAAATAGTCTTATAACCTTGTAACTATTAGGGCTCGGAGAAAGACAAGTAAGCAGTCATGAAGAATGGCTGACAAATGAAGACAAACCAGAGGTCAGGACCTAACTATGTAAGAAGCTGGAAACCAAAAATATAGTATGGTCAGTAGCTGGACAGGTCCACTCTCTTGTTAGCCCAAATAGGTGAAAATTTTAGGTAATAGAGCCTAATAAACAATACAGCAGACTCAAAAGTATACCGTTTTCTAGTGAAGGGTGCTCCATCCACCTCCCCAGCCAGTGATTGATGGACTGCCATAAATAAACATTGATGAACTCCTATAGGACATTGGTAATAATTGGACTCAAATTATAGAATTAAAGCATATAGATCACACAATACATGTTACGGACAATGGTTGTGGAACCACTGTGCCAACTAACCAGTTTGACGTTGGGATGTTCCTCAGGGTATTGTCCTATACAAGGATCAGGACTTTACTGCAGGGAAGCCACCTGGCTACTACCTCTTGGAGCAGTCCTGTTGTAGTTGGCAGTTGACCCACAGGAGTCAGAGACACTGGTGCAAAGAACCAAGGGATCAGGCTAAAGTCAGAACCAGGCTGTGGTCAGGGTAGGCAAAGTTCATGGCATGATGTATCCAACCCAAAATATAGTATGGTCAGTAGCTGGACAGGTCCATTCTCTTGTTAGCCCAAACAAACAAACGTTAGGTTATATAGCCTAATAAACAATACAGCAGACTCAAAAGTATACAGTTTTGTAGTGAAGAGTACGCCCTCTACCTCCCCAGCCAGTGGTTGATGGACTGCCATAAACATTGATGAACTCCTATAGGACATCGGTGATGGTTGGACTAAAATTATAGAATTAAATCATATAGATCACCGGATACATGTCACGGACAATGGTTGTGGAACCACTGTGCCAATTAACCAGTTTTACTTTTGGATATTCCTTAGGGTATTGTCCTATACAGGGATCTGGTCTTTACTGCAGGGAAGCCACCAGGCCGCTACCTTTGGAGTATTCCTGTTGTAGTTGGCAGTTGACCCACAGTGGTCAAAGACACTGGTGCAAAGCACCAAGGGATCAGGCTAAAGTCAGAAACAGGCTGAGGTCCGGGCAGGCAGAGTTCGAGTGTACAGGTCTGAGTTTTCTCCTATAAATGTACAGCTTCTCTAGATCAAGTGTATTAGAAAAATGTTCCCCATCACTGTCCCTAGATGTTAGAAGAAAAAATAAATACATAGCAGTTACACTTTAAATATCATCTACCACTGGAGAAGACTAGCTGGTCCATAGGTGTCTACACCTTCCAACTAAAGGCCCTTTTACACCGGCTGAGGCCAATTATCGGGAACAAGCATTACTGGCTTGCATATTTCACATGGCACCTAAAATAGTTGATTGTTGGCAGCACATCGCACTTTGTAAACAGAGGACCTGCTGACAACAATATGCATAAGGGAATGGGGGATGAATAATCATAATGACTATCATTTGTTCCACTGTCCCTTCCCATGGGCTCTCTGAAAGGAACTTTAATAAATGCACGCCTATTGACTTGTATATTGATTTCATTATTGGTCTGGCATCGGCCCGTGTAAGAAGACTCTGCCCTTCCTGTATAGAATGGTTGACCTAATATATTTCCTACTGTGAGAAAAATGTGTTATTGAGAGAACAGCTTTTCTTTAGCTACTACAATATAGAAACCAGTGTTGGACTGGGGTGCCTAGGGCCCACCAGTTAAATTATTTTGAGGGCCCAACTATTCAACTATTACCTGCTCACACAGCAGCAGACAAGGGTCCCTGCAGCAACTTTGTGAAGATGGGTCCTGGAAAAGAAGATACTGGTTGGTCTGCCTCTGTACCTGATGTATCTATGATAATAAACTGGGTGATTTCGTAAATAATCTACCCATTTTTGAACATAGACAGGTTGACATGTTGTATACTGCCTATCTATATGTGGTAAAATCACTTTACTGTGTTATGTGGACCTTTTTAGGGTATAGTAGACTAGGGGCTTGTGATGAGTGAGCATGCTCGGCCGAATATGATATTCGGTCGAGCATTGCAGTGCCGAACACCGCGTGTGCTCGAGCGCCATGCTCGTGTCCCCTCCCCGCACGCTAATTAGCCAATTAGCCCGCGGGGAGGTACTGTCATTCACTGTAATGCCATAGCCATCTTGGCTACTGGCATTACAGTGATTGGCTGGTCGGGAACACATCATCGGGTGCTATATAGCACCTGGTGACATGTGACCGGCTCAGACCGAGTCAGGGAGAGCTAGTGTAGGGAGAGAAATTGGCTGGGCAGGGATAGTATTTGTGCTCAAAAGACCCAAAAGCCCTTTTAAGGGCTATTGTGATATCTGGCTACAATATTTTTTTTTGTGGGTTAAAAATTGCGCAAGGTGGCCTGACCTTAATGCCACCTGCGCAGCTGGTGCATTTTAATACTTTCTGTATCCTATATACCTATATATCCTATATATCTGTTGCAATTTTTTCTGCCGTTAATCAAGCAGGCAATACCTCATCTGCGTCTACCGTATAACGTTTGCGCAAGGAGGCACAGATAGTGTAGGGATAGGATTTGGCTAGGCAGGGCTAGTTGTTCTGTTAAAAAGACACAAAAGTCTATTGTTATATCTGGCTGCAATTTATTTTTTCCTGTTGGGGCAAAAAGAACGCAAGTTTGCCTGACGCTAACACCACTTGCACAGCGCGTGCATTATAACATGTCTGTAGTCTATATACCTGACATCCTCATCCTCCATCATATGAAACTGCTTATTAGGCTGCCCTCGACGTTCACCAGCAGGCCCTGAACCATAATGTTTTAGATGGTCAGCTCATCAGCAGGCCCTCAACTTGATGTTTTGGACGGTCAGCTCACCAGCAGGCCCTCAACCATAATGTTTTAGGCGGTCAGCTCACCAGCAGGCCCAAAACCATAATGTTTTAGACGGTCAGCTCACCAGCAGGCCCGGAACCATAATGTTTTAGACGGTCAGCTCACCAGCAGGCCCTGAACCATAATGTTTTAGACGGTCAGCTCACCAGCAGGCCCTGAACCATAATGTTTTAGACGGTCAGCTCACCAGCAGGCCCTCAACCATAATATTTTAGATGGTCAGCTCACCAGCATGGCCTCAACCATAATGTTTTAGACGGTCAGCTCAGCAGCAGCATGTCACCCATAATTTTTTAGACGGTCAGCTCAGTAGCAGAACCCCACCCATAATGTTTTAGACGGTCAGCTCTGCATCAGCACCTCACCCCTATTGTTTTTGAGTGTCAGCAGCAGGCCATCAATCCTAATTTTTCAAGGGTGTGTCTGATGCCCTCCTTTATGTGTAATAAAGGGTGTATTGGAGTGCCTGTTCCTTGTAATTTTTGTCAGCCCTTTCCCTTTGTGCATGTGAGTGTAGGAGTCCCACGACAAGAACAATTGTACCACAATGTGAATGAGGCCCTCCTTTATGTGATATACTGGTTGTATCGGAGTGCCTATTCCTTGTAATTTTTGGCAGCACTTGCGCGTTACGTACAAGTAAATATATGTTTCCTAACAATATTTCCTTCAAAATCGATGATATTTTTGGTTTTGAGGGTATTCTTGTCATTCTGTAAAAGTGGCGTAATACTCGGACAACATCGTTAACAGCAGTGACTTTGGAGTCCAAGATGCATCCAGACATCCTCCCTATGCTGTTCCCAAACCATTTCAGTGGTGTTTCCACCATTTTCTCACCTTTCCCTATGAACCAGACACCCTCCCCTCTGCAGAGCAGGGGGTGCCTGGTTTAGTGCTCGGGTTCTCCCATTGACTTCCATTATACTCAGGTGCTCGGCCGAGCACTCGAGCACCACCTAGTGTTCGGCCAGAGCACCCGAGCATCGCGGTGCCTGATCAATAGTACTAGGGGCCCATCTTGCTCAGGAGCCCACCAAGGGATTCACCTGTACCCCTGTGGGCCAGTCTGAGCCTGGTAGAAACCATACTGTAACGGGGAACATAGAACTGCTAGAGAGCTCATACAAGTTCTGTGCGATGGGTGCTTTTTGATTTTTGACTGGAATTGTCCTCTTATGTTCTACTCTACTAAAAATACTTGCTCAGCAGACTGACGAGAGCCCCTATGGGTGCGTACTACATGTCCTTGACTCCCAGGAGAGATAAGATATCAGATGCAGGGATGTGCTCGAGGTCTATGGGAAACAGACATTTTCCATTACACAAATCAAAATCATGGTTCAGCTCTTTAATCTTGATGAAAATCTGCTGGGTTTAGGACTATGTTGTTATGGCTTTTGCACTGTATTAAGTTCTATAGTGTGTATGGTTATTGGCTTCAATGGGATCAGAGGCAAAATCAACAGCAAAGGATGGTTTGGTCCATGTGAGAACCTAATGCTCTGGGCCAAAAATGAGTTCTGTCAGGGGATGTGTCAGAATTAAAGATGAGTGAATTTCTAATAATTCATTTTGGGTCCAGTTCTAAGAGAAGATTCTATTCCGATATTAATAGATTTTTGATTCAAATTGCTGAGATTGCCTGGAAATTTTCTGAATGACACTCTGAGGTCTCCTAGGAGCTATATTTGTTCTCTATTATCTTTCTTTTTTTCTATAATTTCTCTCTCTCCTTTTTCAAGCACTTTAACTCAAAGACAGCATTAGTAATATCAGAGTGACAGTGACATATATGCTATGGGTAAACACATGTTTGATGGAAAATTTGCAACAGGATTTTTTGGGGAAAAAGGCACAATTGGACAACCCAGGAGAAAAAAAGGAAAAGGTGTCCAGCACTGCGATGAAAATACGTAAAATATTCATCTCTACATGGTACCATGACTAAGATCTCCTGGATTGTTTATGGACTAGACCTGGTCCTTGCACAAAAGATTATATGGGTAGAACTAGCTTGACTCCTGATTTACAAAATTGGACAACTCCTGCAGCAAAAAAGATACCCTGCTGGTAACAAAGTAAAGGTGGGTTCGCACTTGAGTAAAATGGAAGCCTTTAAGAGGCATTCCGTTTTGATCCGTCACAACAGAAGTCTATGGCCACAAAACGGGCCTGTCTGGTGTTTGTTACCTGTCCGCAGGACTTTTTTTCCTTTCTGCAAAACGGAAACCAGACGGATCCACTATGCTTGGCCATAGACTTCTATTGTGACAGATCAAAATGGTCAGCACCTTCATACCTGTGTTTCATTAATTTACATTTGGAAACCATTGAAGGACTTTTAGTGTTATTGGACAGAGGATCATAATGGAAGCGCTCACTAGTATTCGCTTTATAAGACGCATGGCCATTCCCCCCCCCCCTTTTGGGGGGAAAAAGTGTGTCTTATAAAGTGAAAAATAGGGTAACTAGAAAAAAGTTATGGGGGTCAGAATATGGCAATGAAAGAAAAAAAAATTGTTTGAAAGTTTTTATTTTTATTTTTTCAGTATTAAGACAAAAGAAAAGCTATATAAATGTGGTATTGTTGTAATTGTACTGACCCAGAGAATGAAGGGAATGGGTTAGTTTTACCACCTAGGAATGGCGTAAAAACAAAACCCTGTGTCCAAATTGCTTTTTTTCCAATTCCACCCCATTTGTAATTTTTTTCCAGCTTCACATTACCTTGTATGCAACAGTAAATGGTGGCATTAGAAAGTACATCCTCGTTGCCCTGGTTACCAGCAAGGGCTGAGCGCCGACCTGGGGGAATCGACGCTCAGTGCCTTGGACTGCGTAGGACATGGGTCACGTGACGCTGGTCATGTCATGTGACCCCTCACTTTGGCCTATTTAAACAAGCAACCTCCTGGCCACAGGTTGCCTATGATTGGTTTTCCTGTTTGGACTTCGCCACACTAGTCCTCGTTTGTACCTTTATTACCTAGATTTTGACCTCGGCTTGCTACCTCGACTTTGACCTTGCTTGACCCTCTTGGATTGACGCTACCTCTTGGTTTTGACTTTAGGCTTCCCCTGGTTCTGGTTTTGTCTCTGATTCGGATTTGGTCACCCTCTCGGTTTTAGACTCGGCTTGTTAACGTTACGCTTCTGTGTTCTGTCTTTTGTTTGTCCCCCATTTTTCTCTTCCATTTAAGGACCTTCACTTAAGCTAAGTTAGTGACCGCCATCCAGTTGTGTACCGTCGTTTAGGATGGATCATCCAAGTAGGTAGGGACAGTGGTGTGGGTGGAACACAGGGCTGCTCCCTGTTCCCTACTTTTGTGACAAAATGTGCCCCTGTATTTTCTTTGCATAAGAACTTTACTAGAGTACACATTTTAGTTGCAAACTTAAATTTTCAGATGTAGATTAATCACTTTTCCCTGCGCTCTCGGTTACACAGCAGCTGTTTGCCGTGTGCAGTATACGTTTCTAACAGATATGTGGACAGCCAAATATTGCATGACCTCTGGTTCATATTATTTTCACATTGTTTTTGTGTGTAAATCTCTGCTTGGATGTGAGTTTTAGGCCTCATTCATATTTCCATATCCATTTGATGTCCATGGAAAATCTGCCCTAGTTCCATCTGTGAAGAATCTGCGTCTGGTCCGTGTGTCAATTTTCTGCCCTCCATATTCCATGGACACTGTTCAGCAATTAATTTCCAGAGTATCTTCTACTGATAGTCTGTGAAATGCCAACAGAACATGGACAGTGGTTTTTCACGGCCCCATGATGGCATGTTTGGTCCGCATCATGGACCAATGTAGAGCATGTCTGACCCGCGGTCAGTTTAATATCACTGATGTGTGAAAAAACATATTAACATCAATTTAGTACCTGTGCTGTCTGTGGAAAATTTAGGGGGAAGGGGTTAATTTTTTTTTTACTGGCATTGATCTATTTATCTATCTATCTATCTATCTATCTATCTATCTATCTATCTATCTATCCATGGTTTGATGTTTGGTCTGAACTGCTGGCACTCCACTTACTACCACACTGATGGTGCTGCCCAGATTCCTATATCTATCTATCTATCTATCTATCTATCTATCTATCTATCTATCTATCTATCTATTTCTGTCTATCTATACTTTTTCCTCCCTAATGTGCACCATTCACTGTGCGTTTAAAACTCACTTCTGTGTAGACCGCTGACAGCTTAGCGGTGTATGGAGTACAGACTGTGAAATTTATGAATGGGGCTGGAGCAGCAATATGCGCTCCTGCTCCCGGGAGGATTACTAACTCCTGGCATAGCACATGGATACTCTGTAATCATGTACTATGCCAGGATTAGCTGAGGGGGAGCGGGCTCCTGCTTCTCCCTGTTCCACTAAGCTTAGTGCTGACATGCAGTTCTCTTAGTTTAGCGGAGCTGGGAGAAGCAGGAGCCAGGAAGCGGAGCTGGGAGAAGTACAGGGTACCTATGTGCTATGCTGCTATGCCAGGAGTTAGTAATCCTCCGGTGGGGGGAGGTTTACTCACACTTCTACTGCGGCCCTATTCGTAAATTTCACACTGAGCTGAGTTTTAAGCGCACAAGGAATAGTGCGCTTTAGGGAAGTAAAAGTATAATAAAAATACAAAATTAATAAATAAAGCATATTAGAAAAAGTTTTATTGGGGCATTAGGGACAACATCTTAAAATTTGTTATAAAGGTTTAGTTATTGTTTAAGTAAAGAACTGTGGCAAAGTCTATCTATCTATCTATCTATCTATCTATCTATCTATCTATCTAAAAAAACGAAATTCCACAGCACCACCAAAAGTAAATCAAAGAATGATGTGATTTATTTCACCAAGACAGCAGCGACGTTTCAGTCCTCTTACTGGGACTTTTCTCAAGCAGCCATACATATTTGTGTTTATCTATCTATCTATCTATCTATCTATCTATCTATCTATCTATCTATCCGTATACATTTCTTAGTGTTTTTTGTATCTCTTGGTGTTTGGTACTTTGTGTCTTCACTGCTCAGAAACAGCTGATGAGAGGAAACATATTTCATTTTGTTCTCAAACTCTAATAACCTTTTTGTTTTATTTTTCAGCTCAGTGATTGCAGATTCAGAAGTGACGGAGATCTCCCCAGTGACTTCTAACCACAATTTCCCATGTAAATGATGCTGAGAATGTGAATTCATTAAGAAAACTTGCTCAGATATTTATCATTGTTTATGTGTTGGATCACAGCCTCCATAAGACCACCCAGCTGTACTGTCTATACATATAATGGAGGTGGGGGCTAGGATCTGAGCCGCTGTGAATACAGGCAGCATATAAACATTCAGCAAATATACCTCAAGACCTCTTCAGCTTGGTGGAATCTGAGCATCTAATAATCTAAAATTAGGATAAACCAACAAGAATCGTCTAAAGAACTCCATAGCTAGAAGACTCATTGTGTATCCCCCAAATAACCGATCATCATCTCCAATTATCCTGTAATCCTGTGCTGAATTCAAGAATGTGCAGTCATTAAGCTTTTAGATGTGAGATGCAAAGATCTATTTAACAATTCTTTGGCTTGAGGACTTCCGGAGATTGTCAGTAGTCAGAATGGTTGAACCCTCGTAGGTTGGACATGGATGGCATATGCTAACAATATGCCAGCAGTGTCTTTCATGAGACAGCACCTTTAACGGCTATATACACCTTTGGGGGCAATTTTTTAAAAATTATTATTGTACTGTACTCATTTTGAGAAAAAATAAGTTGTTATTAAAAATGTGGAATTCTTTTCTCTGTACAGCTTTGAGTTTCTCTAGTAGCAGGATCTGAATTTTCTCTCTGCACTGCTCAGCCAGCTCACCTGATGGGCTTCTTATCTCTGATCTCTGACATCATAAATAGAGATGAGTGAAGTTCTCAAAAATTCGTTTCGGACACTTTTTGCTTTGTTCCGAATTAATTTGTCACAGAGCGCTTTAAATGAGTTATTTCCTGGCCTGCAGTGTATCTTTGCATTGCAGCAACATGTATGGCTAGTCCTTACTGTGCGTCAGTATGACATGGAGGTCTCATACAGTATATGGATGTGCACATCATTATGTAGGCCATCAACAGTCCGAGCTAATCCCTAGCTAAACCAAATGAAAAGCATAAAGCAGTCTTTAATAAAAGAAAAGAAATCACTGCGCCCTCCTGCAGTTGCTGTGTCTCAATGACTCTTAAGTGGAACAAAAGAAGAACATGGAGGCATGGAGTCTGTCACCTAATTTGAGCTTTTAGATTGCGTTATAGCACAGTTGCCCAACATAAAAATAGTACCTTTATTGTGTTTGTTCCACATCCAGAAGCTGAAAATACACTTTATAAAGATATGCAAGCTAGGTCCCACAAGTGCCCAGAGACAGTGTTATGGCCGCAATTGCCCAGGCCCCTCTCCGATGTGCCCACATAACCGCTCCCCTTGCAGTCCTCTGGCCTGCCCTCCTCTACTACTTTATCCTTCTCCTCTGGCTTGGAGATCTCGCACGAGCGCCAGTCACCGCCAGGTCTGCGCTAGCGCACTGTCATAGGGGCAGAGCAGTGTGCATGTGTGGGCCTGGCGGTGACTGGCGCTCGCGTGAGATCTCCAGGCCAGAGGAGGAGGACAAAGTAGGAAAGAGCGCAGGCCAGAGGAATGCAAGGGGAGCAGTTATGTGGGCTCATCGGAGAGGGACCTGGGCACTTGTGACCATAATGCTGCTCCTGGGCACTTGCGGGACCTAATTTGCTTATGTTTATGAAGTTTTTTTTTTCAGTTTCTGAATGTGGGACAAAAGCAATAAAGGTACTATTTTTATGTTGAGCAACTGTGCTATAACATGATATGAGAGGTTCTAAACACTCAAAGTAGGTGACAGACTCCCTTTAAGCTATGTTGTGGCAGTGCCCATGCTTTTGAATCACTTCTGTTAGCTGTAAAATGACTGTGCGTCACTATTATGCTCAGATCACACTTCACTTATTTGGTTAGATACAGGTCATAAACACAGAACAGGTGCAGAACTTTTCATGATACTGTATCTAAAAGTAGGATTGTCTCCTAATTTTGGCTCACCATACAGTAACTGCTGGAATTAACTGACCAAATAACTGAAGTGTGAATTCAGCCTTACAGGTCAATGTTAGCATCAGGTATAATGTACTTAACCATGAAGTGGCCAAAGATTCTACTATAGAGTGAAAGAGCGCTCTCCTTTTACACCGTCTGCTGTTTCCACATAGATTGGTAGTTAACCTGTTCTGTTAGCCACTGATTCCACTAAAGTGGGAAAGAGTTGTTTCATTTCACAGTTTGTGGGGTGTCCACATTGAATGCTTGATAACCTGTTCTGTTAGGCACTGATCCTACTATAGAGTGAAAGAGCTGTCTCATTTTACACCATCTGCCATGCTGAAGCTATGTAACCCTTACCGAGTCCTGGAATGTATTGGATAACACTGACAGCATTATGTCAGTGTTATCCAATATATTCCAGAACTGTAAGGCCTCTTTCACATGAGCGTGACGGATAATGTCCAGATGCCTTCAGGATGCATTCAGGGAAACTCGCACCATTTTGCAAGCAAGTACAGTCAGTTTGGTCTGACATTTTGTTCAGTTGTTCAGTTTTTCCAACGCGTTTTGATGCGCTTTTCACACGCGTGATAAAAAACTGAAGGTTTGCAAACAACATCTCTCAACAACCATCAGTGAAAAATGCACTGCATCCGCACTTGCTTGCGGATGCAATGCGTTTTTCACTGAAGCCCCATTCACTTCTATGGAGCCAGGGCTGCGTGAAAAACACAGAATATAGAACATGCTGCGTTTTTCACGCAACGCAGAACTGATGTGTGAAAAAAACGCTCATGTACACAGACCCATTGTAATGAATGCGTCAGGATTCAGTGCGGGTGCAATGCGTTCACATCACTCATTCACACCCACGCGGAAAGCTCGCTCGTGTGAAAGAGGCCTAAGGGTTACATAATTTTCCTGTGTTAATGCAATTGCGCAAGCATTGCAGGTTATAACATCCCGTCCACTACCTTTCTTGTACTGTATCTGTGATAGAGGGAATTCTACACCCAAACAACACGTAATAAGATCTGATTCCAAACTGAAGATATTTTTAATCATCTCTATTACTGCCATTCAGAAGTTGCACAAATCTTGGCACACCTATGTAACGTATCAGATTTACCTTCTTGACTTTGCACCTTATCGTTTACCAGATGCTTTAAAGCCCATTTTTCTATTCTACTCAGCATATAATATGCCCTATATACCACGCAATGGGACCATTTTGTCACTGTGAAGGAATGGTGGGTTGTAGCCTCATTTGTAGCCTTATTTGGGTTGTAGTCTCATTTTGCATAGATTCTTGTGACATAATAGAATATTGAGACACAGTGTACTTACAGGGTAATGCGCAGTGAGTGTGGACCCACTGTGCCAACCAACCAGTTTGAATTTGGCCTAGTTCTAAGGATCCTGGTGGTGGCCCAGTTTTCACCCTTTAACCCTTAGACAGGGATTAAGCCTTCGCTGTAGGAGAGTCATCAGGCTGCTATCTCTTGGAATAGTCCTTGTGTGGTTGGCTGGGGTCAGAGACGTCGGCACCAAGCAGCAAGATATCAGGCAATACTCGTAGTCAGAAAACAGGCAGAGGTTAGGGAAGGCAGAGAACGTGCAAATCAGTGAAACAGTCTGGAAGTCAGGGCATGTAGCTCAGGGTCAGTACGGTAAACAGGCACATGTAAGGTCAGGCAGCAGAGAGTCAGGAAACAGGCAGAAGTCGGCACGCAGACAAACACATTATAGCTATTTTGCAGTGCCTAGTAAGCAAGTGAAAACAAAAGGAATCTAATGGATTTCTCAGGCAAGGGGTGGAACAAACAGCCCAGCATACTGGATTTAGGAAGACTAATGAGCACAGACAGACAGTCAGACAGCTGAACACAGATCAAAAGGAGCATTAACTTCTGTTGAAGTACTGCCAGACATAAGTGCCAGAGACAGAAGTGTGTAGTTTTAAAAACTGCAGTAGTTTGAAAACGGCAGGAGTTTGGTGACAACATTGGTTTCTTCTGCTTGGTGAGTTACTGCCTTAATTCTAAGATGTCTGGTTTGGTGCAGTGTAACACTTGCCTGGCTGTTGTGTTCCGAAGTACTCTTTGGAGTTTGGGGTATTGTCCATTATGTATGCAATTGTCCACTTTATATGGTGAAATTTCTAGGCTGCAGTCTTTAGTGTGTAGCCTGCAATCGAAAGAAGTGTCCCAGCCAGTGAGTGCTGTCAAGCAGCCCTGTAATCCAACACCGCTTCCCCAAAGATCCATGAGGAGAAGGGCTGTGTGGAAGACAGTTGGCTCTGGAGGTTGAGAGTTGTGGCGCATAAACACAATACTGTTGGAATTTCTGTGTATAATCCCTATGGTGTCCTGTCTGATTTGGAAAGTGATATTGCAGCAGATACAAGCATGGATACTCAGGCACAGGATGTTGTAAGTGCCAAAGGAGAAAGTGGTACCAAGCAGTCAGGGGCAGTAAGTGAAATGAAAAAGAAGAGAAGGCATCTCCTTGTTGGTGACTCGATTGTTAGAGGTGTTGCTTTAGGTCAGAATGAGGATGGACTGAAGGAGGTGAGATGTCTTCCTGGTGCTACTACAAGCAGGGATAAAAGACGGATCACAAATATTGTTAAGGCTGCAACAAAGGAGACTGTGGTTGATCTGGTTATTCATCTCGGTACAAACGATTTGTCCCAGAAAAAATGTTGATGTGGTGAAAATGGAATTTCAAAGTCTTAGCCTGGAGCTGAGCAGAATGACAGATTCCATTACTTTTTCTGAGATTTTGCCAGTCCACTCTCAAAATATTAAGGCATGTCGTATCCTGGAGTTCAATGGTTGTCTAAGGACATGTACAAGAGAGATGGTCTGCACCCGTCACACAAAGGCACTGAGGTACTTGGAGAAGAGTTCAGGTGTTTTTTCAACAGGCATTTAAAGAGGACCTTTCACGGATTTTAATAACTGAAGATAAATACCTTGTGTCCTGGGGTACCCCCCGCTGATGCTGCCACCCTGCCTAGTTTTCTAAAATAGCGCTCCTGCGCTCCGCTGTGCCCCCTGTAGTTTTCGCGCTCAGTATGTAAATACTGAGCATCCGGTACAGGGAGGAGGGAGACGCCGGCATTTCTCAATGGGCGTCTCCTTCTCCCTGGCTGTGCCGCGATCCAATCACAGCGGAGAGCGTCACAGCTTTTCTTCCCTGGCTGTGACGCTCTCCGCTGTGATTGGATCGCGGCACAGCCAGGGAGAAGGAGACGCCCATTGAGAAATGCCGGCGTCTCCTCCTCCTGTACCGATGCTCAGTATTTACATACTGAGCGCGAAACTACAGGGGGGCACAGCGGAGCACCAGGAGCACTATTTTAGAAAAACTAGGCAGGGTGGCAGCATCAGCGGGGGGTACCCCAGGACACAAGGTATTTATCTCCAGTTATTAAAATCCGTGAAAGGTCCTCTTTAAACTAGATGGAGGGGACAGGAATTTTATTGAGGAGAATGATTTCTGTCCCCAAACAGTTTTGGTGAACCAGGGTATTGAGCGTCTTGATCAGCAATCTGTTAGTGTGGTGGATACAGTTGTTGGTGCAGATGAAGTGGTCGCTGGTGCTCTAGATACTGATGTTAGTGCGGTGGATGATGTTGGTGATGTTGTCAGGGAGGTAGATGGAGTTGTTGGTGATAAATGTAAATGTTCTTCATGTAATGTGTACAAATGCTCGCAGCTTAGGCAACAAGATCTGCAAGCTAATATCAATAGTTTGTAGAGATAATTTGGACTTGGTTGTAATAACAGAGACATGGTTCAGAGATTGCAATGACTGGGAAACAGCCATTCCGGGATACACTTTGTAATAGGAAAGATAGGGTGGAGAAAAGGGGGGGTGGGGTTGCCATTTATGTTAAAGATACCATAAGATCAACAGCAATCCAAAATTCATGTAAGGAGTTGGAGACTCTCTGGGTCTGCTTGCAAAATAAAAAAGGGATCTGTTACCAGAGTAGGTGCTATCTATAGGCCTCCAGGGCAATCTGAAGAGCATGACATTATGCTGGTGGGATGAGATTACCAAATGGCAGTAAAGGGAGATATCGTAGTTATGGGAGACTTCAACATGCCTGATGTTGATTGGAATATCCCTTGTGCGTCCACATGCAAAGTAGGAACATAGTAGAGGCCCTGACGGGTATGTCCCTAAAACAGTTGGTGAAAGCGCCAACTAGAGGTGAAAAATATCCTAGATCTCCGTATTTACAAATGGGGATCTGGTATCTGAGGTGAAGGTGGGAGAAAATCTGGGTTCCAGTGACCACCAATGTTTGTGGTTCGAAATCCAAACTGACTGTGAGAAATCCCATTCTGCAACCAAAGTATTGATTTTACGAAGACCAAGTTTGAGGTTATGAGAGAATATGTAAAGAAAGAATTAAAAGGGTTGGGATAAAACAGCAAGAGCGAGTGCTCAGTGGAAGGCATTTAAAGAAGTCCTCTTAAAGGCAACTAGACTATATGTTAGACAAATTAGCAAAAGGAAAGAAAGAGAAATCCACTATGGTTTACTAGAGAGGTAAGAGCTATAGTGAATGATAAAAAGTCTGCCTATAAGAGGTATAAAGAGTCTGGAAGTGTAGCGGACAGAGAAGTGTATAAAATTATACAGAAGACAAAACAGAGTATTAATGCTGCTAAAGCTTCAAAGGAGGAAGAAATGGCCAAATCTGTTAAGGAGGAAAATAAAACCTTCTTCAGATATATTAGTGACAGGAAGAAGAAAAAACTTGCGGCATTACAAAACTTAGCATGGAAAAAATCAGTATATAGATGAGAATAAGACGATCGCTGACCATCTGAATAACTACTTCTGCTCAGTTTTTTCAGATGGCGACTTTCATAATCAGAACATGGCTGGACATAGCATTGCCTCTAGTTGTAAAGTTTCAGGCCCAGTGTTTTCAGAGGCCGATGTTCTACAGGAACTTGTCCGGCTAAAGTTAAATAAGGCAATGGGTACGGATGGCATCCACCCCAGAGTTCTTAAAGAACTCCGATCTGTGATTGTTGGCCCCCTGACTGATCTGTATAATCAGTCCCTTCTTACAGGAGATGTTCCTGATGATTGGAGAATGGCTAATGTTGTACCCATTCACAAGAAGGGTAGTAGAGAAGAAGCTAGTAACTATAGGCCAGTCAGCTTGACATCTGTAGTGGTAAAAATGATGGAAACTCTACTAAAAAAGAAGATAATTGACCATCTAACAACAAACAACTTGATGGACCCAAACCAGCATGGCTTTACTGAGGACCGATCATGTCAGACTAATCTCATTGATTTCTTTGACTATGTAACTAAAGTGCTGGATGAAGGTGGTGCTGTGGATATCGCCTACCTGGATTTCAGTAAAGCTTTTGATACGGTTCCCCCATAAAGAGCTGATAGAGAAGTTATCAAAAATTGGACTTAACCCCTGGATAGTTCAGTGGATCTGCAGTTGGCTGAAGGACAGATACCAGAGTGTTGTTGTTAATGGAGTGTATTCTAAGCAGAGGCTGGTTACAAGTGGGGTGCCACAAGGATCTGTTCTGGGTCCTGCTCTGTTTAACATGTTTGTAAGTGACATAAGGGACGGCTTGGTAGGGAAGGTTTGCTTGTTTGCTGATGACACAAAAGTGTGTAATAGGGTTGATGTTCCAGGAGTAACTGATGTAGAATTTTCTGGAAAAAAAAAATGTTCCAGAGTGCTTCTTTACTGGAGGGATTCAGGTGCAAAACAATCCTGGAAAGGCATAGTGCTGGCCGTTACATAAATGCAATGGCTTGTGTTTCCTTAGAGCTGGTTACATAATATACTCTGCATGGGAACAGTTCTCCATAGTGATGTGACCCTCTGTGAGAGCATTCAGCCCGTTCCGGTAATTATCTACATATCCTCCTGTCGGGTTTCATCATGTAATAAACGTTTAGGATTTTAGATGTGCCTGACTAGTGGAAAATAAAACAGACGGAATAGCAGAGCTGTATCTGGTCATAGAAATTCATTATTTGTAGTGCCACCTAGTGGAGCCAGTTCTGTCACTAGGAGAAACAGTATCCCCAGGACCTATATCTCCGTTGCTAACCAAGCATGAGGGGCAAGGACCCCAAAACAACTGAGTGAAGATGCATTTCCTTTTCTCTTTGTGTGGTTAATATCCTGAGGCCTATGTTACGCCAACAGATTATCTGACAGATTTTCTGACCAATCATTGGTCAGATGGCCTATTATGCACACAGATCTTTTGACACCAACTATTGGTCTGATTGGACAGATATTGGTCAGATAATCCATTGGTGTAATACAGACCTTAGTCATGTTGCAAGGAATAGTAAAATCTTATGCGTCAAGGGGTTATAGCACTCTCTTATATACTGGCTGTTAGGGTAGCTTGCCGGCAAGCTACTCATCTGCACCACTAGGCCTGATGAAGGGCTCAACGTATAGCCCAAAATGTTACCCGTAATATCAGTATGTCCGGCTGAGAAATAAAAATCAGTTTTGTTCACTTTGCACATATTGGAGCGCTGTCCGTCTGTTTATACAGTATATGCAAGGAATAGTAAAAGATTCAACACTGACTACTTACATCCACTAGGTTGCGCTACAGAGACAGCTTTCTTTCTCTGGGAAGAGTGTTAATCTGCATAGTCTTACACACCGTGCAATCTCCTTGGCCAAATAGAGTTCTTTAGCTGCGAAGGGCTGTCCGTGCTGCTGAAGAAGATCCCCTGCCACTTGATTGACAGAGCTGGCCCTGACAATTTTGTACCTGCGTTGCTGCTCCAAGATGTTCAGCCCTGTCAATCAGTTGGGAGCGTCTTCAGCAGCAGGGACACTCATTTAAGCCATATTCTTGTTTAAATATAATGAATGTTTATGAGGTTAGATGAACAGAGATACAGCTTCAAATGAGCCGTCAGTTGATGGGACAGAGAAGTGTTACTCTGCAAACAGACTGATTTTTTAACCCCTGTATCTCAAATAAACAGCTGAACATTTTTAATAAAGACCAATTGAAAAAAAAATTTTGTTTAGTCCAAAATCATAAAAAATTGCCTTGAAAGTGACCATAGACAATAAAGACCGTAGTTTAGAGATGAGCGAAGTATACAAAATTAGCTTTTTGACGAATTTATTTTTACAAAGCGCATTTCTTTGTAAGTAGTGGGCGCAATGACAGGGATCGGTGATTGCCTCGCCCCCATCATTGTAGCCCTCAGATGCCGCATTCATAGCTGATCATGGCATCTGATATTAACATTAAAGTGTAATATAAAATAAAAAAAAAATAAAATCATACGTCATCCATTTGCTCACAACGGGCCGGCTGCCACCATCTTGATTGAAGATCTGGTGCAAAATCTTGCGCGACCCGTGATAACGTCAGCACATCACCCGGCGTTGTGACATCATACGTCACTGTGCACAGGAAATCATTAATCAAGAGGGCGGCCACCCATGAACAAATGTATGAGGCAAATATTATTTTTTGGGTTTTTTTTTTACACCATTTCAGGGAAAATTGATTCACTACCATGAAGCACGAGATAATTCGGCTTTGTGGCTAATCGAATTTTCCCAGAATTTCAGATCGAAGTCCACTACCATAGAGCTATAGATTTTGGCAGCCATTATATTCTGCATACTACTCACCAGTGTGTTCTGTCCTTATACTAGAACATGGTATCAGGACAAGTTGAGTAGGACATGTCTTAAGAACCCGAGGACAGCCTGATAAGTGGTAGTAGGATACTAGCCACTTAAAGGGCTTTCTCATTTACATGCATATAAAGCTATGTACAAAACTGTGCACCGTTTCATAAATTTCTTGCAACTACACAATACAAATCCAGAGCTAGAAGTGACATGAAAACGATCTGAAGTGATAAAGGTACCCCATCAGCTTGCTCCACCTCCAAAGTTTCCATTGAAAACAGTAGGGTCAAAAAACGAAATTTTGAAATGGATACCACATTGTTTTTTTTTTCAGCACAAAAAAAAATATTCCATGTGAACCTAAATTGAGCTCTATCTGTACCTATGTCAGTTGGCCATGAATAGGTATAGGCTGTATTCACTCATACTATACCAAAAATCATACTATGCCAAAATCACAGCAAAAGTGGCATGTGTGCAGGGATTACAGGGAGGAAAAGGTAAGGACAATGCAGTTTGTGACGAATATACCATTCCTGTGGAGATTAGCAAAGAGATGGATAAGGAAGACTTTACCATCCAGAAGTCTAGACAGCTTGTGGGAACTACAATGATGGCTGCATTAGATGCTGCGTGGCTTTCACAGGAACAGATATAGATGGCACTATATATTTTAAACAGATAACAGATCAGGTCAATGATTTTGTTGGTGACTTTTTTTCATTTGCAAGTTTAGATAAAATGTGTAAAATAACACAAAATAAATCGTTCACTATTGGTTCCTTATGCAGTTGCATCATCTTACTCTCTCCACTAGGTGGCGCCAAACACACACAGCACAAATAGAAGCTTGTTACAGCTAATACAAATTTCTTAGTGAACCAGATATAGTGCCACCAAACAGTAATGAAATAATAGCGGCTTGATACATAAATCAAAAGCTATACAATGCTGTATATAACTGAAATAATCAATGGCTTATACTGGGGATGTGTAAACTGAAATTTACTGCCCATTCTCAGATTTGTTGATCTATAAACCACAAGGATGGTACAATAAAGACATCTTAAAGGGAATGTATTACCTACATTTTTTACTAATTAAAACCAGAAAGTTGTACATTTTTTTTCGAATCTGTTTTTATGTTCTAATTATAGATGTGATGATCTGCTAACCGTATTTAGAGATATGCTTTACAGCTGCTACATGGACCATAGGAACCTGTCACCTGGAGATGTTCTAAGGAAAAATGTTATGGGCATGCTGTGCAGAGGTCATTCTGCAGGGAGGGGAAGTATATAAGCTTTGATGTTGCTTATTGGAGGCAGCAAAATGCTTTAGGCAATGCTCTGCTGGAAACTTTTGGTCCAGGCATTAAAGTCCATCTCACAAATGTAGTTTGTATAGTTAGATATAGCCATACCAATAGAATGTATTTATATAATATGTACTGTTTAGAAGATTTCTCTATTTGTATATCCATTGTCCCACACACATCAGTCAGGCCGTTGCCCCTAGTTATGGCCACCGTGGCCATGTAGCAGTGGTGGCCGGCTTGCTGTTGTTCAAACCCGCTCTGAGGTAACTGCTGTATTGTGAACGCACATTGTATGAGCATGTGGAGACACATCTTAGGGTACTTTCACATCTGCGTTTTGGACGCTGCCAGTCAAATGCAATGGTCAGGATCCGTCCAAAACGCAGACTTTATAAACTGATCCTGCTCCATAGAGATGAATTGATCTCGGAACAGGATCTGTTTCTCTGTGTTTTGGCAGACAAAATGCTACAACCCTAAGATGTGTCTCCGCATGCTCATGTAATGTGTGTTCGCAATACAGCAGTTACCTCAGAGCGGGTTTGAACAAGAATAAGCCAACCAACACTACTACATGGCCGCGGTGGCCGTAACTAGGGGCAACAGCCTGACTGATGTGTGTGGGACAATGGATATACAAATAGGAAATCTTCTAAACGGTACATTTTATATGAATACATTCTATTAGTGATAATATTGGTATGGCTATATCTAACTATACAAACTACATTTGTGAGATGGGAATACCCCTTTAATGTGTGTGTCCTTTTACAGGACCAAATATAGCATATCAGGTATCTGGTCGGTGAGAGTGTCGGGCTCCTGGCGATTGGATGTTGATGGCCTGTCCTCAGGATTTGTCATTGGTGTAGGGCCCCTGCACAACCCCTTTAAAGCCGGCATTACACTTGACATAGCAGTTCTGACTTCACCATCAAAATATATACTCTGCTAAGCATGCATGTAAACCACTGCCTGATACTCTAATGAACTTAGATTGTGAGCACCATTGGGAATATAGCAATGCTACATACAGTAAGTGCATAAAATAATAATGTGGGAGGATTGATGTTGAAATCTAAGATATTTGATCCTTCTTTCCCTCAACATGTGCTATCAGTGCTAAGATTTTAGGCCAAAATTTACAGAACCGTATCCTTAATGGGATTGTCTGGGATTTTAAAAAAAATTGCCCAAGAGCAGGAATCGTTATAAAATAATAAAACCAATACTCGCCCATTAAGGGGGTTGTTCACCTTTTGTTGGGCGATGTCATGTCCTCAGGGTCATCACTCTAGCTGCTCCCATTGAAGTTAACAGTTGATCGGCAGGGGTGTGAAGTGTTGTGTCCCTGACGATCAACTAGTAATGGCCTGTCTTGAGGATAGCCCATCATTGGACAAACCCCTTAAATTTCCCACTGCTCCAATCCAGACTTGTCCCACAGTAATTATGTGACATTATGTGCTTTGTTCATGTGACAAGTACAGACAATCCCTGGCCTCAGGGGTCAATTGCCGAACATACCACAGCATCACCACTGAGGTCCGTTTTTTGGCTGCAGGGGTCAAATAAAAGATGTATTGACCTCATTGCTGCAAAGCCATCGGGGACCAAATATGTCATAGAGACATAGCAAAAGTTTTGATTGGTGGGGTCTGAGAGCTTTGACCCCACCGATTGCTAGAACGAGGAGGGAGAAGTGCGTATGTCGAGTGCTCTCTCCTCGCTGCAGGGAACGGAATTGAGACGGGCTCATAGATTTCTATTGAGCCCGTCTGCTGCATTATGTTAGTATTATTTAAAAAATGGTTTTGATTCCTTTATTGCGCCACACTTAGACTGGAAATGATTAAACGATTCTGGACTGATGTAAAATGTTCAAAAATATGATTTTGCTACTGTAATGCTACCAAAAATCTACTTTGAATTGCAGAAAAAATTGCGCACTTTTCTTAAAATTCATCTGCCTTTTTATTTTTCTATTTTTAATGTATGTGTATTTGTAAGTAACAATTCAATAAAACACCATTTTGTTGGAAAAAAAAATCATTTTAAAAGCTATGGACACCTTTGCCAGCATTTCTTTCATTATCAAATTTTGCTAGTTTTGGCCCAAAAATCATTTTTCAATTGGCTTTATAAAAAAAAAGAAAATGGCAACCATTTACGTATCTTCTACAGCTTTCAGTGTCTGTGTACTTGCACCAGCAGGCGCTCTGCTTCATACTGAATGTGTCAGAGCTGCTGTCACTGTAGGGATCAGTGAAGCCCTATAGTTCACCCGCACCCCTGTCTCTACCTACTTGCACGATCCGTCCAAAATGATGGCCCACAACTGGATGACCGTCCATCCTTAAATATGTGCTGGGGTCTATGAGGAGAGAAAACCAGGGAGAAAATGATAACCAGGTGACAGATGGACTGAGTCGAAACCAAGAGAGTCAAAACAGGACCAAGTCAGATAATAGGCAGAACCAAAGTCAATAACAGGAAAGTCCAAAAAGCAAAATCAAGAGTCAAGAACCAGATACAATGCCAGGCCAGAAGTCGAAAATCAGGAAGTCACGTTAGGTAGAAGAGTGAAGTTAATATCCAAACAAAAGTTCAATTCCGGGGTGTAAAATATTTTAGAGAAAGCTAGTAGAGCACCAAACCAAATCACAGGCAATGGTGGCCAACAGTTGCCTGTTTAAATAGGCTTGATGTGATCTATGATATCACCGCAGCGGACGTGCCAGTGCTGCTTCCTATTGGCAGGCACTCCTGCGCTCGGAGGCTCCGCCTGGTTGCTTTGTCTCCTCCAGGTTGCCCACGGCAACTCCGGTAAGATCATTACAGCTGCTCTGTCAGCTGGATCTGTAACCCTTATATGTACTTTCCTTACATCTCATAAACACTCATTACAGCTAAATTCTTATCAGTTTGTGAGCTGTCAGGAGTTCAGATATAAGGGCTACAGATCCAGCTATCGGAGCAGCTCCCTGACGGATTCAGTATGAAGCACAGAGCCTCCTAGTCTGCACATGCACTGACACTGAAAGCTGTACAAAAAAACAGTTGAACATTTTTTAATAAAAGTGAAAATAAACTGAAATAAAATTATTTTTAACCCAAAATAAGAAGAATACAATAATTTACAGAAATGACGCCAAAGGTCTCCATAGCCATGGTAAATAATTTACCCAAGCAGGCAGCCAAATGAATGGTCGGACACTACTTATGGTCCGAGCTGCTTTAGTGGCATGAGATGAACCTACACCATATTAGATTGGCTTTAACGTTATGACTGATGGATGTACGTGAGAACCGAGCGTTTGCCTTTGTTATTTATAGGTGTATCGTTCTGTGCAATCTTTCAGCCCTGCATAGTCAATGACCTCAGCACATTGTAAAAGTATCCAGCCTGAAAGTATCCCGTGACGTCAGCGTGCCAGCGACCAGGAGGACAGCCAGCGCTGATATCAGTGCTCCTATATTTAGAGCCAGGTCTGGGAAAGAAGCTGTCATGTCTCAGGGCATAGCCCTGACAAGGTTTACTAGCTTCCATGATCCTTTGGCTTAAGGTGAAGATTCATTTTTCAGCTAATTTATTGCTTAAATAGCAATTCCCCAATACAATGCTAACATCTCCGGTTACATAATAATGCAATAACAAAGCAGGAAACAGAAAGATGTTGCAAATTCATCTCAGCCGTAGCACATATGGACAAAGATTGCATGAGGACTGGGAGGTGACATCATCCTTGACAACTGTTTGGACATACTGTACTTTTTTAGCACTAGGAGAATGTCAGAAAACGTTCCATTGCACAATGATTAACAAAGAGCTGAGATGAATATATGAAATTTTATCAGAGTATCTTACACTGACGAGCAAAAGCGTAATAGTTGCAAGTCCAATTTATGGATGATTGTCTATAAAATGATGAGCCGTAGTGGATGGTGAGATATGGAGCCTGAAAGTCAAAAGTTCAAAACATTGTTACCCTTTGGCTCATCAGTGTATGACAGGAAAGCGGTGTCTTCTTTAGCTTCCAGAAGCCTGTAATCCTTGTCGCTTCCCATAACATGTATCTTGTATGAATAGAAGACAGTGAGGAGGGAGAGGAGGGGGATGGAGCTGCAGTAATTCTCCATGGGTGTGGTCCAGTATGAGCGGAGGGGTATCTTATCGCCTCAGAGCAGAGCTATTAAATCACACTAAGAAGAGCCTGTCCACTCAGCCAACAATGTACATTTATACAAACCACCAGAGAAGCAAAAAAAATCCAAAATATGTGCTCACATTGGGGCAGATTCACTAATACTGTAGATGGCGTAAGCTTAGACCTACACCAGATCTATCACAGGGGCTCAGGCTGGAGGATGAATCTGGTGCAGGGAGATACACTCTAACTCTACACCAACTATTGGTTGGCTTACTTTGAGACAAAACTTCCCGCCAGAATTGTGGTGCCATTTTGTTGCATAGGAGGCCACACCCCTTATCCTGCAAAGATACACCTCTACACCTAGTAGGACACAACCCCTTCAGGGTACAAATGGTGCAGGGACACAGGTGTCTCAGACCACAGGCTGGAAAAGGCCATGGCCTCACCAGAGATGGCAACTTAGAACGACACTCAGGTATTTTATTTTTTTCTTCTCACCTTGGCCTCCTGGGGAGCATACTACCGGGAGCATTATTGTGGTCATTACTAGGGGAAGTCCAGGCTGCATGCTGAAGGTAGGGCTGGCTTAGTGCTGTCATCCTCACCTCACTTCCTAAGCACACTACGATATTTTATGCTGCACTATGGTATTGCTGACCCCCCTATTTGTGTTGCTCTGTCTTCTGTTAATTCAGACCCACCTACAACTTGGGGCCACTTAGGTTTAGGTTTTCTTCCGGGGCTACTTTAAGTTTCCAGTCTGTCCATGCTGTGAAGGATACATCTTTTTCTTAAAGGGGTTGTGTCATGTTATACATTGGGGGCATATCGCTAGGGTATGCCGCCAATGTCTGATAGTTGCGGGTCCCGCACCTATCCCTAGAATGGAGCCTGCAAAGTAAAGAACGGTGTACCATGCATGCATGGCCGCCCTCCACTCATGGTCGCACTTGCGCGGTGCACTTCCTATTAGTTTCAGTGGGACTTTCTAATATAGCAGAGTACGGCTATTCTCAGCACTCCCATGGAAATGTATGTTGGGTGGCGCAGTGCGCCCTCTTTTACTTTGCAGGCTCAATTCTAGAGATACGTCCCCAATGTATTAGATAGCCCAAACCCTTTAAGGCTGGCTACATCTGTGAATGCCAGTCCAGTGAATGACTAAGGGACACTATGTTGTCACCTGGTGGGTCTACAGGGCTTTGTCGATACGTTCAGTGTAAAGCCTCATTCCGTGTCTGTGCTTAAATTCGTGAAAATGTCTGTGACGGATCCGCGTGTGGTCCATGTGTCCGTTTTTTGTTTTCCGTGTTCAGTGAACAGCTGAAGAATAATTTGTAAAGCATCTCCTAATGATCCGTGAAACACGGTTGGCATCTGTGTTACAGCCGTGGTGTTCATGGACCCATAGACTATAATGGACGTGATAGATCACTGAACATGGACAAAATAGAGCATGCATTCATACTAAAAACACAGACTGTACTAAAACATGGATGTCTGAATACATACATTAAAATGAATGGGAATGTGTGCTGTCTGTGGAGAACACACTGACGTGTGAATGACTCCTGGCACATGCACTAAACGTGCACATAGAACCTGCTGTGGGCAGACCTGTATATACCACATTTCTGGATGCCCTGCATGTAATACACATCTACAGCTGCCTATGAAGGGACTGGGGTATTATGGAGGTACACTACGGTAGGGTTCCTCTTGGTTCATTTCCAGAGATAACAAATTGATCATATTTTATTTGTAATGACGTACAGAGCAAGCTACAAAATAACCCTTCCCCTGCAATGGACGACTGCGCTGCACTGGGATGCAACAGTGGTTTCTGTGGTGTCCTCTGTCACGACACAATGATCTACTTTGCATTATGAGTCACAGTTTTTCTTAAAAAAGATGCACTTAAACATTTCACAAAGTGTTAGACCACACACACACAAGAATCAGAAGATGACAATAAGGATCCAATAAACATATTTTTTAATGTTACATTTTTATAAAGATGGAAATATTACAATTTTCACGCTGATCACTACAGCAGACACCGTAGGCTTACCAGGGCCAGACTAAAATAAAAAAACAACCATGGCAAACAAAGCCTACTCACT
Source organism: Rhinella marina (assembly GCA_900303285.1). NCBI lineage: Eukaryota > Metazoa > Chordata > Amphibia > Anura > Bufonidae > Rhinella > Rhinella marina. The sequence goes on from ONZH01031069.1 coordinate 148,105, forward strand.
CATATACTATATTGCCCCCCCCTACCACGTAAAAATAAAGGCAAGGAATGTATGCTGCGCCAAATTGTGCTGTATTTGGTCACGCCCCTGACCGCTCCCCTGTGTAAACATCAACACAAGAAGGAAAATAAAAGTGGTATACGGAAACCTAATCATATGGTCAAGGATAGATCTAACCGCCCCGAACACAGCACACGCCACAATACAGCTTAAAGCACCTCCCCAGCAGCAATACAGTGCCTTGAAAAAATATTCATGCCCCTTGAACTTTTCCACATTTTTCACGTTACACCCACAAAGTCATATTTCATTGGGATTTTATGCGATAGATCAATACAAAGTAGCAAGTATGAGTGAAAACCATATATCATTTTCTTTTCACTTCACACATACTTGCTACTATCACATAAAATCCCAATAGAGTATATTGTTGTTGTAAGTTTGTGGGTGTAATGTGAAAAACATGTGGAAAAGTTCAAGGGGTATGAATACTTTTTCAAGGCACCATACCTCAATGGAGTACAAAATATCCCCCAGCCGCAGCAAGCAAATACCACACTGCAGCAGTACAATCCCCCCAGCAGCAGCAAATAAATAGCACAGTGCAACAAAAGATACTTCTCCAGCAGTGTCATTGGCAGCAGCATTGTCCTTTTTGCACCTCCTCACGTGACAGCAGCATTGTTCTCCTTCACACTCCTCTCGCACTGGTGTCTGTATGATCATAGTTGGCATAAATTTTAGTTTCTGGTGCGTGGACAGCCCAAAGATGTGCCAATCACATGTGCTAATTCAATCTAGCATAGGGAACACTAGTCATAATAAATTCCCTCCAGCAAGAAGCAGATTCTGGGCTCAGTCTCTGTTCTCACCAGTGGACATGAATTTACCTGATTTAGTGTGGGCTCATATCATGTTTTTGCCATCCATTTACGTATACAAAAAACATATACGTTAATGGAGGCCTCAGACTGATGCCATACAGTTGCATCCGTTCACCATAGAGTTCTATTGTAAAATAAAAAGTATATGTTAACGTAAGACACAAAAGTGTGGTCTGCTATGCTTTTGTATCCTTTTTTTTATAACGTATACGTTAAATGGATGGTGAAAACGTGATGTGAACCCACCCTTAGATGTACTTGTGCTGCATCAAGAGGCATATTCCAGGCTTGGTCTGTGTTTATATGAATGGGTATGATATACTTTCTGCAGTTAGATTTATTCATGGAACACATTAGTTATCTGCTGCATCAAGGGGCAGATTCCGGGCTTGGTTTCTGTACTTACCAATATACTTGACATTTACCACACTTTCTGCACTTAGATCCACTCACAAAACATGTATATATCCTTCTGCAGCTACTAGAATGACATGTTTGCTTTCTACCTCGCAGCCCAGGAACAGGGGAGTAGTTTTCAGTCTTAGTTTTCGTCACTGGGGTTTTTCCCTTTCCTGAATGTTTAGTACACATCCAATGAAGAAACTGATTGTGGATTAGATTCTTCTAGGTGTTAAAATCATTCTATAGTAATCAGAGGCGTAGCTAGAGGTTCAGCACAGGGGGGGCGAAACATACTTGAGTGGGCCCCCCACTTGGCTTCCCAAACGCACGTTTCCAACTTCACAGGCACATACTACTAGTTGTGGTTATAATATTGTATTAGAAAGATTACTATATAAACTGCTAGATCATCTATGCTGCTAAGTACAGTACAATAGACTTTCTACATACCCTACTCTAAATACTCTACCACATAATGCAGTGAAATATAGGAGTAATAGGAGTAAAAAACAAGAGGACTCCTATGTTAAAGGAAACCTGTCCACAGTTTTTACATCACTAAACTAACAGTCCCCTGCCCCCATCAGACCTCAGATCATCAGAATGTGCCCCCATCAGACCTCAGATCAGTGTATTGTGCCCCACCAGACCTCAGATCAGCGTATTGTGCCCCATCAGACCTCAGATCAGCAGAATATGCCCCATCAGACCTCAGATCAGCGTATTGTGCCCCATCAGACCTCACATCAGCCTACTGTGCCCCCATCAGACCTCAGATCAGCGTATTGTGCCCCATCAGACCTCACATCAGCCTACTGTGCCCCCATCAGACCTCACATCAGCGTATTGTGCCCCATCAGACCTCAGATCAGCGTATTGTACCCCATCAGACCTCAGATCAGCAGAATGTGCCCCCATTAGTCTTCACATCAGCCTACTGTGCCCCCATCAGACCTCAGATCAGCGTATTGTGCCCCATCAGACCTCCGATCAACAGAATGTGCCCCCATCAGACCTCAGATCAGCGTATTGTGCCACATCAGACCTCAGATCAGCATATTGTGCCCCCATCAGACCTCAGATCAGCAGAATGTGCCCCATCAGACCTCAGATCAGCGTATTGTGCCCCATCAGACCTCAGATCAGCGTACTGTGCCCCCATCAGACATCAGATCAGCGTACTGTGCCCCCATCAGACCTCAGATCAGCGTACTGTGCCCCATCAGACCTCAGATCAGCGTATTGTGCCCCATCAGACCTCAGATCAGCGTATTGTGCCCCATCAGACCTCAGATCAGCGTATTGTGCCCAATCAGACCTCAGATCAGCGTACTGTGCCCCCATCAGACCTCAGATCAGCAGAATGTGCCCCCATCAGACCTCACATCAGCCTACTGTGCCCCCATCAGACCTCAGATCAGCGTATTGTGCCCCCCACCAGACCTCAGATCAGCGTATTGTGCCCCCATCAGACCTCAGATCAGCGTATTGTGCCCCCCATCAGACCTCACATCAGCGTATTGTGCCCCCATCAGACCTCAGATCAGCTTAATGTGCTCCCATCAGACCTCAGATCAGCGTATTGTGCCCCCATCAGACCTCATATCAGCAGACTGTGCCCCCATCAGACCTCATATCAGCCTACTGTGCCCCTATCAGACCTCAGATCAGCATATTGTGCCCCCATCAGACCTCAGATCAGCATATTGTGCCCCCATCAGACCTCATATCAGCAGACTGTGCCCCCATCAGACCTCATATCAGCCTACTGTGCCCCTATCAGACCTCAGATCAGCGTATTGTGCCCCCATCAGACCTCAGATCAGCAGACTGTGCCCCCATCAGACCTCATATCAGCAGACTGTGCCCCATCAGACCTCATATCAGCCTACTGTGCCCCTATCAGACCTCAGATCAGCTTAATGTGCTCCATCAGACCTCAGATCAGCGTATTGTGCCCCCATCAGACCTCATATCAGCAGACTGTGCCCCCATCAGACCTCATATCAGCCTACTGTGCCCCTATCAGACCTCAGATCAGCGTATTGTGCCCCCATCAGACCTCAGATCAGCAGACTGTGCCCCCATCAGACCTCATATCAGCAGAAAGTGCCCCCATCAGACCTCATATCATCAGACTGTGCCCCCATCAGACCTCATATCAGCCTACTGTGCCTCTATCAGACCTCAGATCAGCATATTGTGCCCCCATCAGACCTCATATCAGCAGACTGTGCCCCCATCAGACCTCATATCAGCCTACTGTGCCCCTATCAGACCTCAGATCAGCGTATTGTGCCCCCATCAGACCTCAGATCAGCAGACTGTGCCCCCATCAGACCTCATATCAGCAGACTGTGCCCCCATCAGACCTCATATCAGCCTACTGTGCCCCTATGAGACCTCAGATCAGCATATTGTGCCCCCATCAGACCTCAGATCAGCATATTGTGCCCCCATCAGACCTCATATCAGCAGACTGTGCCCCCATCAGACCTCATATCAGCCTACTGTGCCCCTATCAGACCTCAGATCAGCGTATTGTGCCCCCATCAGACCTCAGATCAGCAGACTGTGCCCCCATCAGACCTCATATCAGCAGACTGTGCCCCCATCAGACCTCATATCAGCCTACTGTGCCCCTATCAGACCTCAGATCAGCTTAATGTGCTCCCATCAGACCTCAGATCAGCGTATTGTGCCCCCATCAGACCTCATATCAGCAGACTGTGCCCCCATCAGACCTCATATCAGCCTACTGTGCCCCTATCAGACCTCAGATCAGCCCACCCAGCCACATAGGATTAAAATAAAAAACTTTACTTACCTGTTCTGCGCTGCGGCTGCCCTCCGGTCCGCGCTCCGCTCTCTTCCCTGGCCCGCGCACACTATGACCTGACGCTGCGTGCAGCGTCAGGTCATAGTGCGCGCCGCCAGGGAAGAGAGCAGAGCGCGGACCGGAGGGCAGCCGCAGCGCAGAACAGGTAAGTAAAGTTTTTTATTTTAATCCTATGTGGCTGGGTGGGCTGATCTGAGGTCTGATGGGGGTCCCTAAATACAAGTGAGCGCTTCCATAATGGAAGCGCTCACTTGTATTCGCCTGATAGAAGGCAAGGTCATCCTTGCTGGGGCCCCCCCTGAGTCACTGGGCCCGGAGCCGTCGCCCCCCCTGCCCCCCCGGTAGCTACGCCACTGATAGTAATATTGGCCCATGTGGACAAGGCAGCTTCTGATGATGGTACTGACATACTCTGAAGAGCCTCTTCTACATCCTCCCACAGATGCTCTATAGGGTTAAGGTCGGGGGACTGTGAAGGCCAGGGAAGCAATGAAAAGTTGCTATCATACTCCTGGAAATAATCCATGACTATACGACCCTTGTACCATGGTACATTGTCCTGCTGTAAGTCTGCTTCTGCCATAGGTCAAATGGGTACCCTGATAGGGATGAACTTGGTTGGCCACAATGCTTAGGTAGGTCATACTATCGAAACATCCATCCACAGGTATCAGAGAACTCAGAGTGTGCCAAGAAAACATTTCTCACACCATTACTCCCCCTCTACCAGCCTGAACAGTGTCAGGAAGTGTTTATCGATTTATGCTGCTTGCACCAAATTCTGACCCTTCCATTTTCCAGGTACAACAGATATCTGGATTTATCTAGTCAGGCAATATTTTTTTCCAGTGCTCAGTGATCCAATTTCTGCAATCTTTTGCCCACTATAGTCTTGCCTTTTTCCTTACTTGAACTCGTAATCCACTGTTATAGTCCATCTGTGCTAAGTAATGGAGAGTTGTGTTCAGCTACAGTTTGCCTGACTGTGCACCTCCTGTTCATCAGAAGGATTCTTGACATCCTCCTCTGAGAAGGATGAGCAGTTTAAGTTCACAGGACCCCTTGAAAACCCCACAAGGTTGGCAGTTTGTGAAATAGTGGCACCGGCTAGTCTAGTACTGATAACCATGCCTAGTTGCTCAGGTTCCTCGATTTTCCCATTCTAAGATGGATTCACACTGATCCTGATCCACCGATTACTTGTGCACTTCATTTATGCTGCACTCCGGGGTCACATGTCTAACTTCCAGAGAAACTCCAATCATGAAAGCGTAAGTGTCTGTAATAAAGTGGTCATTCAGGTCTTATTTATATATGTGTATATATATTAATGATATAGCTATTAATTTAACTTCTTTAAACATGGCACCTGCTCAGGAGCTGAGCGGGCGCCATAACCACTGGGTTTTACATATTTTCAGAGACTTTTAATCCCTTAGATACCATGGTCAATTGCGACATCTGAGAGGTCTTTTTCTGGGAGCGCAGCGCTCCCGAGGCCTGAACGTCTCCCCTGCATTGAGATCAAGGGAGTCCTTCTGAAAGATCCGAGGACTGCCACAGCAATGTTCCATAGGCAGGGCTCCATAGGAATATAGCAAATCTCCCATAGACTTCAATGGTAGTTCATTGCAGTCTATGGGAGAAGTGGTCAGATGATCGCATGTTCAAAAGTGTAAAAAAAGTCTAAAAAGAAAAAAAAATGTATAAAAGTTCAAATCACCACCCTTTTCCCATATTAAAAATAAAAATAAACAATAAAAACTATTACAATTATAAATATTTCCCCATCCCATCCCAAAATATCAGAAGTAGTAGGAGAGGGGGAGGGGTCTGCCTTTATGTAAAGTCCTGTCTAAAGCCCACACTCCGGGAAGATATAAGTGAGGGACATGAAGATGTGGAGTCACTTAGGACGTTATTATAAACCACCTAATATACCAGTCCACAAAAAATCTACTTCTAAATGAAATAGACGAGGCGGCAAAACATAATGAGGTCGTTATTATGGGGGATTTCAACTACCCAGATATAGACTGGTAAACTGAAACCTGTACATCGCATAAAGGAGACAGGTTCTTGGCAATAACCAAAGACAATTACCTTTCCCAACTGGTTCAGGACCCAACTAGAGGGACGGCCATACTGGACTTAGTATTAACCAATAGACCTGACAGAATGACAGATGTGCAGGTTGGGGGACACCTGGGAAATAGTGACCATAATATAATAACCTTCAAACTGTCATTCAAAAGAGCGTTTCTTCAGGGAGGAACAAAAATACCAAACTTCAAAAAAGCTAAATTTAGCCATCTAAGAGAGGCCATAGGCCTAACTAACTGGGACAAAGTCCTCAAAAATAAAAATACAGCCACAAAATGGGATATTTTTAAAAGCATCCTAATATCTAATTGTGAGAGGTACATACCTTATGGGAATAAAAGGTTAAGAAACAAGAAAAAACCAATGTGGATAAATAGAACTGTAAAGAAAGCAATAAATGACAAACAGAAAGCACAAAAATAGAATATGTAAAAGACAAATAAAAGCAGCCAAACTAGAGGCCAAGAGATTAATCACCAAAGAGAGTAAAACTAACCCTAAAATGTTCTTTAATTATATAAATGGTAAAAAGTATAAACCTGAAGGTGTAATGAGGGGGGAGTTGCAGAGACGATGATGAGAAAGCAAAGCTACTAAATATCTTTTTCTCCACTGTATTCACTGTGGAAAATAAACTGTCAGATGAAATGCAGAATATAAAAGTAAATTCCCCATTAAAAATGCCCTGTCTGACCCAGGAAGAAGTACAGCGACGTCTTAAAAAGATTAAAATAGAGAAATTGCCAGGACATACTTTCTGTGGTGTCTGTCGTCTACTGGTGTGTGACTCTCTGTGGAGATCCCGTTGCTGCCATTAGCTTCAGGAAAGTTAACCCCTTCCCGCCCAGCGCCGTGCATGTACGGCGCAGTGGGAGGGGACTTGCCGCCCAGCGCCATACTAGTACTAGCCCGATCAGCGATGCGGGCGGGAGGAAGGGGGGTCCATCGGGTCCCCGTGCTCCTGTGACGGGGACCCGATGGCTTGGATAGCAGCCACGATGCCTTCCTTAGGCATCGTGGCTGCTATCCTTGCTTGCCTGTGCGATCCAACCCACAGGAAGCAGGCTGTAAGTGTATTACATTGAGTAATACACTTACAGCCAATGGATTACAATACAACAGTATTGTAATGCATTGTTAAGGGGATCAGACCCCCAAAGGTTAAATAAAGTGGAAAAAAAAGTGAAAAAAAAGTGAAAAAAATAGTTTTACAAAAAAATAAAAGTTTGAAGTAAAAAAAAGTACACTTTTCCCAAAATAAAGTTAAAAAAAATTGTAAAAAAAAGGGGAAAAAAGAAAAGTATACATATTAGGTATCGCCGCGTCTATATCGACCGGCTCTATAAAAATATCACATCATCCACCCCACCAGGTGAACGCAGTAAAAAAAAAAAAAACTGTGCCAAAACAGCCATTTTTTGGTCACCTTCCCTTACAAAAAGTGTAATAGCAGGTGATCAAAAAGGCGTATTTAACCCAAAATGGTACCAATCAAACCGTCATTTTGTCCCGCAAAAATGATACCCTACCTGAGAAAAATCGCCCGAAAAATAAAAAAAATATGGCTCTCTGAAAATGGCAACACAAAAAAACATTTAATTCTGTTCAAAAATAAATGTAATGTGTAAAACTTTCCAAAAATAAAAAAGTTAGACATATTTGGTATCACCACGTCTGCAACAACCTGCTCTATAAAAATATTACATGAGATGGCCCCCCAGGTGAATGCTGCAAAAAATAAAAAATAAAAACTATGCCAAAACAACCATTTTTTTCCCTCTTCCCTCACAAAAAGTGTAATAGCAGGCGATCAAACAGGCGTATTTAACCCAAAATGGTACCAATCAAACCGTCATCTTGTCCCGCAAAAATGATTCCCTACCTGAGACAATCGCCCGAAAAATAATAAAATATGGCTCTCTGAAAATAACAACACAAAAAAAAGATTTGATTCTGTTCAAAAATGCATCTAATGTGTAAAACTTTCCAAAAATAAAAATGTTAGACATATTGGGTATCGCCGCGTCCGTAACAACCTGCTCTATAAAAATATCACATGATTTGCCCTCTCTGGTGAATGCTGTAAAAAAAATAAAAAAAAAAACATGCCAAAACAGATATTTTTTTCACCTTGACTCACAAAAAGTGTAATGCCAAGCAATCAAAAAGTCTTATGTACCCCAAAATGGTACCAATGAAAACATCATCTCATCCCGCAAAAAATGAGCCCCCACATAAGACAATAACTCAAAAAAATAAAAATCAGTGGCTCCCGCAAACCATTCCATCAAAATCTGTGTTGTAAAATCCATATGGCGCTCCTTCTGTTTTGAGTCCTGCCATGTGCTCCCACATCAGTTTACCACCACATATGGGGTGTTTCTGTATTCAGGAGAAAATGGGTAACAAATTATGGGGTGCTTTTTTCCTGTTACCCCTTGTGAAAATAAAAAATTTGGGGCTAAAGCAACATTTTATTGGAAGAAATGAAATTTTTCATTTTCACAGCCAAGTGTTTCCAAATTCCGTAAATCGCTTAGGGGGTCAAAGTGGCCAGTACCCCCTTAATATATTCGTTGAAGCGTGTAGTTTCCAAAATGGGGTCACTTTTTGAGGGTTTCCACTGTAGGGGTACGTCAGGGTCTCTCAATTACAAAATGGTGCCTAAAAACTATTCTAGCAAAATCTGCCTCCAAAATCCATATGGCGCTCCTTTCCTTCTGACCACTGCCACAAACCCATAGAGACGTTTACCACCACATATGGGGTATTTCTGTAAACTGCAGAATCAGAGCAATGTATATTGAGGTTTAGTTTGCTGTTAACCCTTACTGTGTTGCAAGAAAAAAAATGATTAACATGAATAATGTACCAAAAAAAGTGAAATTTTGAAATTTCACCTCCATTTTCCTTTAATTCTTGTGGAACACCTCAAGGGTTAACAAAGTTTGTAACAGCAGTTTTTTTATAATTTGAGGGGTGTAGTTTCTAAAATGGGGTCATTTATGGGTGGGTTTCATTATGTAAGCCCCTCAAAATCACTTTATATCTGAATTTGTGCTTAAAAAAATGGTTTTGGAAAATTTGGTTAAAATTTGAAAAATGGCTTCTAAACTTCTTAGCCCTCTAACATCCTAAAAAAGTAAAATGACATTTATAAAATGATGCCAACATAAAGTAGACATATGGGGAATGTAAACTAATAACTATTTTTGGAGGTATTACTATGTATTTTGAAAGTAGAGAAATTGAAATTTGGAAATTTTTCAAAAATTTTGGTAAATTTGGTATTTTTTTTATAAATAAAAATGAAATATTTTGCCAAAAATTTACTACTGTCGTGAAGCACAATATGTGACGAGAAAACAATCTCAGAATGGCCTGGATAAGTAAAAGCGTTCCAAAGTTATTACCACATAAAGTGACACATGTCAGATTTGCAAAAAATGGCCTGGGCAGGAAGGTGAAAACAGGCCCGGGGTTGAAAGGGTTAAGTGTCCTCTTTCCCTTTCGTTTATTTGTGTACCTTCCCTGTGTTTTGGTGTTTGGGCCTGAGGGGAAACTACTGTTCGTCCAGGTTTGTGGAGGAACAGTTTGTCTCATTCCAGTCACTGGCTTCAGGGTCCATCAGGGACAGTTAGGGTCCCAGGTTTCCAGCGTATGAACTCGCCTACCTTCTAGGCCTGTTCATACTGTTAGTTAGCCAGGACTGGAGTCAGGGTTTCACTAGGAGGTGTCCATCTGCCTTCACTAGTTCCAGGCCTAATCCCATTTCCTTTCCCCCCTCTTCCTCCTGCGCTTAGTATGGAATCTTTCCCCTCACACCGGCGTGTGACAACAGTACACTGCTAAAGATGGATCTGATAGACTGGAGGCTTGGGCAGAGAAGTGGCAGATGAGGTTTAACACTGACAAATGTAAGGTTATGCACATGGGAAGGAATAATGCAAGTTACCCGTACATACTAAATGGTAAAACACTGGGTAACTCTGACATGGAAAAGGACCTAGGAATTTTAGTGAACAGCAAACTAAGCTGTAGAAACCAGTGTCAGACAGCTGCTGCCAAGGCCAATAAGATAATGGGTTGCATCAAAAGGGGCATAGATGCCCGTGATGAGAACATAGTCCTGCCACTTTACAAATCACTAGTCAGACCACACATGGAGTACTGTGTACAGTTCTGGGATCCTGTGAACAAGGCAGACATAGCAGAGCTGGAGAGGGTTCAGAGGAGGGCAACTAAAGTAATAACTGGAATGGGTGGACTACAGTACCCAGAAAGATTATCAAAATTAGGCTTATTCACTTTAGAAAAAAGACGACTGAGGGGAGATCTAATAACTATGTATAAATATATCAGAGGTCAGTACAGAGATCTCTCCCATCATCTATTTATCCCCAGGACTGTGACTGTGACTGTGACGAGGGGACATCCTCTGCGTCTGGAGGAAAGAAGGTTTGTACATAAACATAGAAGAGGATTCTTTACGGTAAGAGCAGTGAGACTATGGAACTCTCTGCCTGAGGAGGTGGTGATGGTAAGTACACTAAAAGAGTTCAAGAGAGGCCTGGATGTATTTCTGGAGGGTAATAATCTTACAGGTTATAGTTACTAGAGAGGGGTCATTGATCCAGGGAGTTATTCTGATGCCTGATTGGAGTCGGGAAGGAATTTTTTTCCCCTAAAGTGAGGAAAATTGGCTTCTACCTCACAGGGGTTTTTTCCCTTCCTCTGGATCAACTTGTAGGAAAACAGGCTGAACTGGATGGACAGATGTCTTTTTTCGGCCTTATAAACTATGTTACTATGTTATTAAAATATAATTGTATGTATCCTGTCAAATCAAAATGTCCGATTCACCATTTTTTATCATTTCAGCCCCCCCAAAAAATTGAATACTCGATACAAAATGGTATCAATAAAAACTAGATTGACCCACAAAAAAGTGAGCCCTCACACAACTCCGTAGACATAACTATTAAAAAGTTATGGAGATCGGAATATGGCGATGCAAAGAAAATATGTTTTCTGTTTCTATTTTTTTATGTATTAAAACACAAGAAAAACTATAAAAAATGTGGTATCTCTGTAATCGTGCTGTCCCAGAAAATGAAGATAACAAGCCAATTTTAACCCATAGGGAACACTGTAAACTGTGACTGAATAATACCACTATACAGTGACTGAATAATACCACCATACAGTGACCGAATAATACCACCATACAGTGACTGAATAATACCACCTTACAGTGACTGAATAATACCACTATATAGTGACTGAATAATACCACCATATAGTGACTGAATAATACCACCATATAGTGACTGAATAACACCACCATACAGTGACTGAATAATGCCACTATATAGTGACTTAATAATACCACCATACAGTGACTGAATAATACCACTATACAGTGACTGAATAATGCCACTATACAGTGACTGAATAATACCACTATACAGTGACTGAATAATACCACCATATAGTGACTGAATAACACCACCATACAGTGACTGAATAATACCACTATATAGTGACTGAATAATACCACCATACAGTGACTGAATAACACCACCATAAAGTGACTGAATAACACCACTAGAGTTGATCGAATCCCAAAAGATTCGGGGATTTGGAATTTGGCCCGAATTTTCCGCGGGATTCGTGGGTTCGAGCAGAATTACGAATCCCATTAAAGTCTATGGGAGACCCGAATATTTTTGCAGGGGCCAAAGGTTCTGCACAGTCAAGTTTGCCCCAACATGTGAAAACCTCAGAAAAAGATGGAAACACCTTGGAAATGGATAGGAAACACCAGGGGCAGCATGTAGGGATGCCCCTGAGGCTCCCTAATTGCACCATTTTTTCTAAATCTGGCCAATAGTCTGGTGATGACTCCAAGCCAATTTTCAGGGATATGGTAATGGTAACCCACTTAAAAATGCTGCCTGACAACCTGGCGGTGAACCCGATTGTCTGTCTTTCAATAAGATTGCAGTGTAAAGCATGGTGGTGAGCCTCAGTATGACGTTTTGGATGGAGATTGCATGTGGTCACGTACTCCCTGGAACCCCGTAGTCACCCCTTGTCTGATGTGCTACCCCAGAACATTCTCTGCCCCAATTCGCAAGACCTTTTGCAGTCTCAGTGTGCTGACAGTGGGGATTTACCAGTGTTGTCTGAGGAGGTGGTGGACAATGGCGAGACACAGGTGTCGGGGGGTGAGGTAGTTGAAAGTGAAGCAAGTTACAGTGGGGACTCCTTGGGGGGACTTTCTCATGATGGGACAGATTCAACTTGGGTGGATCAGGCACAGGAACAGATCAATTTTTTTTTTTTTTGTGTTTATTTAACTTTTATTTAGCACAAATAACCACAGAGATATTTATTCGTTCTCTTCGCTGCGCAGTCTGGCATGGGGTTCGTCACTTTGATGGCGAGCTGTGCCGCTCTCTCCACAATGGTCTTTCGGTTCTTTGAGGAGACGTTGTGGGCGATTTCTGCACAGAAGGACTTGTTGCTCATCAACAGAACCTCGAGCTCCTTGACATTGTGGACCAGGAATTTGCGGAACCCTGTGGGCAGCATGTGTTTGGTCTTCTTGTTGCTACCGTACCCAATGTTGGGCATCAGGATCTGCCCCTTGAACCTCCTGCGGGCTCTGTTGTCAATACCTCTGGGTTTAAGCCAGTTACGCTTAATCTTTACATAACGGTCTGATTGGTGGCGGATGAACTTCTTCGTCCGCTTCTTGACGATCCTGGGCTTAATGAGGGGCGGGAGAGCCGCCATGATACCGGTTCGGAGCGTCCACCTTCTCCGCAGACAGCCCGAGGAAGAGAGCAGAACAGATCAATTTTAAGTGTGAGGCAACATCAGCACCACAACCGCTTGGGAGAGGCAGTGGGCATTGTGTTTAGAAAGGCTGATGGGCTTCCGTCAGCACTGTGTGTATAGAACCCCATGGCCTTTCATAAAAAATTTGGTTACAAAGCCGCATGACTCCTGAAAAATTGTTTTTAGAAAGCCGGATGACTTTCCTGAAAAATTGTTAGTAGAAAGACGGATGACTTTCCTGAAAAATTGTTAGTAGGAAGCCGGATGACTTTCCTGAAAAATTGTTGCATATGCAACTCAGATGAAGAGGAGGAGGAGGAGGAGGAGGAGGAGGAAAGCAAGCAATTCAGGAGGTAGCCTGAGGTGGGGATGAGAACTGGGGGGATATCCATGACCTGTTCATCTTGATGAACGTGAGGATGTCAGCGTTGTTGGTGGACAGGCGCGTCCGTTTGTCCATAATGATACCCCCGGCGGCACTAAAAACCCTTTCAGACAGTACACTTGCAGCAGGGCAGGCAAGCACCTCAAGAGCGTACTGCGCAAGTTCTGGCCACCTGTCCAGCTTGGCCAGCCAGTAATTATATGGCATGGAGTTATCGGTCAGGACGTTGGTCTGGTCCGCGACATACTCCCTCACCATCTTGCGGTACTGTTCCACCCTGCTCTGCCTGCCCTGTGGCTGTGTCGTACTGTCTTGCTGGGGTTTAAGAAACTTGGCAAAAGCATGGAATAGTGTACCCCTGCCCTTGGCGCCTACACTGACTTTCCCCCTCCTCTCCTCTCCAACTTCAGCCACTGCAGTACGCCCCCTGTTGCTCGACTGGTCTGGAAAGGCCTGTAGCAGTTTCTGAACCAGGGCCTTGTGGTAGAAAGTGACTCGGGTGCTCCTTTCTTCCACGGGTATAAGTTGGGCAAAGTTGTCCTTGTAGCGTGGGTCAAGGAGGGTGTACACCCAATAGTCATTGGTGGACAGTATCCTCTTGACCCGGGGATCACGACAAAGACAGCCAAGCATAAATTCTGCCATGTGCCCTACTGTGCCAACATGCAAGCCTTCAGCCTCCTTACTTAGCGGACTCTCCATCTCCTCCTCCCCCCTTCCTCCGACCCCAATTCATCCTCCTTAGCCCATACCCGCTCAACAGGTAGCATGGAATCACCCCCTGATGCATGGTGCCCAAGAGTTTCTTCCTCCTCCTCAGCCTCCTCCTCCTCCTCACCATACAGTGACTGAATATCACCATACAGTGACTAAATAATAACACCACTATACAGTGACTGAATAATACCACCATACAGTGACTGAATAACACCACCATACAGTGACTGAATAACACCACCATACAGTGACTGAATAATAGCACCATACGATGACTGAATAACACCACCATACAGTGACTGAATAATACCACTATACAGTGACTGAATAACACCACCATACAGTGATTGAATAATACCACCATACACTGACTGAATAATACCACCACAGTGACTGAATAATACCACCATACACTGACTGAAAAATACCACCACACAGTGACTGAATAATACACCCACACAGTGACTGAATAATACCCCCCACACAGTGGGATACCATAATACCACCATACAGTGACTGAATACTACCACCGAACAGTGATTGAATATCACCATACAGTGACTGATTATCACCATACAGTGGCTGACTAATACCACCATACATGACCGAAATAACACACCATACAGTGACTGAAAAACACTACCATACAGTGACTGCATAACACCACCATACAGTGACTGAATACATACCAACTGCATTACCCATGTGAACTGCCAAGCATGACTGAATAACACCACCATACAGTGACTGAATACCACTATACAGTGACTGAATAACACCACCATACAGTGACTGAATACTACCACCGAACAGTGATTGAATATCACCATACAGTGACTGATTATCACCATACAGTGGCTGACTAATACCACCATACAATGACCGAATAACACCACCATACAGTGACTGAAAAACACTACCATACAGTGACTGAATAACACCACCATACAGTGACTGAATACTACCACCATACAGTGACTGAATGATACCACCAGTGACTGAATAATACCACCAAACAGTGACTGAATAACACCACTATACAGTGACTGAATAACACCACCATACAGTGACTGAATAATACCACCATACAGTAAATGAATAATACCACCACACAGTGACTGAATAATACCACCACATAGTGACCGAATAATATCACCATACAATGAGTGAACAATACCACCATACAGTGACCGACTAACACCACCATACAATGACTAACACCACCATACAGTGACCGACTAACACCACCATACACTGACTGAATAATACCACCATACAGTGACCGACTAACACCACCATACAATGACTGATTAATACCACCATACAGTGGCTGAAACCGCCATACAGTAAGTGAATACAGATTGAATATAGTGATGATATAGTAGTCAGCTACCACATTCGCAGTCTTCAAAATCTCACCATACTGCAGAATGGCGAAATTAATAAAATACTGATCAGATACAACCATCGGCTGAATAAATCATTAAAACCAGTGACTCACAGGAGACGTCTTCTGATGGAGTCATTTCCTTTCCTCATCTTCTCTATCTGCCTAGACTGCCATGATAACACCCTCTTCTGCCAAGTCTGACACACACATATCTTTGACTTGATGCATTTCCATCTCTGCCCTCTTCACAAACCCCCCATCCTGCTGTCCCCTTTAATAGTGCCATCTTGTTGTTTCCTGTATGCAGTAAAGCTGAGTGCACCAAATAGTGTACTACCGTAAAAGTGCCTCACAGTAAATAATACCATATACGTACAGTACTACCCCCCAAAGTGCTCTACAGTAAATAGTACCATGCACATAGATAGGCCATAATTAATAACGCCATACAAGTGCCGTAAACTAAATACTGCCATATGGACAGCACCCCACAAAACATAGCACCATAGAGGTAAAGTCCTCTATACTGTACATAGTGCCATAACACAGATCGTGACCCATATAAAACTCTACAATATAGATAGTGTCCCCCTAAGTGCCCTATCATCTTTCTAACACTGTGAAGTGAGTGACAGTAGAAGTACCAAATACTCCTTCACACCTCAAACTCACACTCACTCAGATCTGGAGGATATTATTGTCTCCTCTGGAACCTTCCTAAAGCATCTTGAGGTCTTCACCCAACTGAACAATTTCAAACTCAAGCTGAAACCAACCAAGGGCCACGTGGGCCTAGAACAGATAAAATATCTAGGCCACGTTGTTTCGGGCAGTGAGATTGATCCTACAAGGTGAGATCTGTTCAGGAGTGGCCAGAGCCAAGAACAGTGACCGATGTCTGGGCCTTGCTGGCTGGGCAGGTAGACTACCACCACTGGTACATTTTGGTATTTGCTAAGATTTTTACAACTCTTCACCAATGACTGAGAGGACATCCTCCAGATAAATAAAACTGGAGCTGAAGGGCGGTGGCAAAGAACAGTTGGTAACCGCTACCATGCTGGCTTTTGCAGACTACACCGTACCAATCCACCTTGGCACAAATCTTAGTCTGCCAGGGTTGGGTGATGTACTACCACAGAGGGAAGAAGGTGTGGAGAGGGCCACTGCCAATGAAGGAGGACGATAGCTGTTTTTGACTAGAATTGTTGGCTATGATTAATTTTTTTTGGATAATCCTTTGGCACATTTTGCCACTCCAAAGTTGGGCGTTTTAGAGCAGAGTTAGGTCGCCCAATTAGGAAGCTTTGATTATGTCATGTAATACAAAGCCAGAAAAGCAATGGAAATGCCAACAACCAACAGTGTCCTACAAGCCAATGAACATTAAACAAATCTTGAGTTGGCCAGAATTGTCAGAAATTCTGAATAGAGACATGGAATAACTGGTGTGAAGCTACTCTTCAATTGGGCCAGGTGGAAATGGTCTGCAAAGAGTTGTGTGCTTGCTTTCTATGAAGGCACAGAACAACACTGTCACAATTCAGGGATAAGTGCTGCCCTGAGCTCAACCCCACCGCTGACCCTGCCTACTTGCACAGTCCGTCCTAGGTGACGGTGTACAACTGGACGGCAGTCCCTAGCCTAGGTACGTGCTGGGGCGTACAGGGAGGGGAAACAACGGGAGAAAACAATAGACAAAAGGCATAAAACACAATATAAGAATATCGCCAAGCCGAAGTCAAAGCCAGGAGGTCACGTCAATACCGAGGAACAAAGCAGGAGCAAAGTCAAAACACGAGCCGAGGTCAGAAGCCGAGAAGTAACGTAGTACCAGGGGATAACACAAAGAGGAGGTCAAGTTCACAAGCCGAGGTCAAACACAGTAGTAGCAGTAGTAGTATTCAAACGCAGGTGACGGTAATTGGACCAATCACAGGCAACCTGTGGCCAGCAGGTCGCCTGCTTAAATAGGCCCATAGGTAGGTCACGTGACATGGCCAGCGTCATGTGACCTAAATCATAGGATTAATAACAGCTGAGCGCTGGCTACCCCTGCCAGGGCTCAAAGGCCCCGCCTGCTCGTTGCCTAGGGGATGGGGAGAACGCCGGCTGCACTGAGGCTGAGTGCGCGCTGGGTTTTCCCTGCCCCCGTTGTCATGGAGACGAGGACGCTAGCCGCGCCCTCGCTCCTGTACTGAAGCAGGTGACAAACACGTTGCCTTGCAAGTAATTTTGACCAGTGTACAGCATGAGTTGCCCACTAATGATCTCTCTATGGTGCACGCTGTAATGTCCAGGCATTTGTGAGAGATGGTGTGTGTCAACCACTTAAAATTCGTAGTGCTGGTGCACATGATGAGACTTCAACCACCATCGCGAGAGCCAAGTAGACTATGTGCCCCAAACGAATACTGCAGGATCGAAGGCAAAATTTTGCATTGTAAATAGTGAGGTAATTTTATCAGTTCCATGGAATCTGGAAATTTTGGACCATCCGGAGGGGAATGCAGTTTGTGAAAGGTTCCGTCGGACCCTACTAGGGGTGACACATATTTGGAGAGACACACATTAAGAGCGGTGGCCAGAAGGTGTGGTGAATGTTGTGTAGAGGAACAATTATACCGTCCAACTGTGTCACAGGCTATATTCTGTACCAACTCTATTTCAGTCAGGCTTCCCAATTGCCAATGGCGCTACCGATGGATCATCCCAAGAAGGAAGACAGGGAACACCCACCAGGTGGAGCAAATGTTAGTGTGAAGAAGATCTCGCTGTTGAAGCTGTCTGGTTCCTTCCTGGAGACAAGGTCCTTGTTCTCAAGAAAAAAAGCTCAGAAAGGGGGAAACTTGATCCTAGATAGGAGCACCAGACCTGTGTGGTGATACGCCAGCTGGAACCAAGGCTACCAATACATCATAACCTCTTATGTCTGTGTACTTTCGCACCCAATGAACCGCTTCCCCCGAGGACTCCGAGAACCAGTGTGAGGGTGGTCCATGATGGCTTCTGATGTCCATAACTGGATCAATGAGTGAAAAAGATCGAGAAGAGGAATCAGACCCCAATGTATCCAGGTACCCCTTTGAGGCCCAACAGGGACATGTACCCGGCCCATCATCAGGATTATAATATACACCTTGTACACCATTTTTTCAATTGGTCTTATTTAAAACTGTTGATGTTCTGACCTCATAGCCATGTGCTTATCAGTTTGATAAGAATTGAGCTATAATGGCTGTTTATGAGGTCAGGAGATCAGAGATAGGAACTACACATGAGCTGTCAGATGACGGGATCCAAAGAATCCAGACTGTGACAGCTTGCAGACTGATTTTGAACCCCTGTATCTCAGAAACAGCTAAACATTTTTAATAAAGACCAACTGAAAATAGGATTTAGGGCACAGTGGTAGCGTATTATAGGAGCAGTGGTTGGCAGTATTATGAGGCACAGTTGTTGAGTATTACAGGAGCATTGTTGTTGGCATTATTATGGACCACAGTGGTAGAGTATCATTGGAAGAGTATGGTTGGCAGTATTATAGGGCACAGTGGTAGAGTATTATAGGAGCAGTGTGGTTGGCAGTAGTATAGGGCACAATGGTAGAGTATTGTAGGGGCAGATGTGGTTGGTAATAGTATTGGGAACAGTTGTAGAGTATTAGAGGAGCAGTGTGGTTGGCAGTATTATGGGGAAAAGTGGTAGCATTTTATAGGAGCAGTGTGAATGGCAGTAGTATAGTACATATAGAGTATTATAGGTGCAGTGTGGTTGGTAGTATTATGGAGTATTATAGGCACAGTGGTAGAGTACTTTAGAGCAAGTCTGGTTCTCAATATTATGGGGCATAGTGACAGAGTATTATAGGAGCAGTTGTTGGTAGTATTAGTGTTTGGCAGTATTATGGGCACAGTGGTAGAGTATTATAGGGACAGTGTGACTGTCAGTATTATGGAGTATTATAGAGGCAGTGTGGTGGGCAGTATTATGCGCACTGTGGTAGAGTATTATAGGAGTAGTACTGTGGGCACAGTGGCGGAGGATTATGGGCATAGTGGCAAAGTATTATAGGGGCAGTAATTGGTAGTATTATTGTTTTGCAATATTATGGACACAGTGGCGGAGTATTATAGGGGCAGTGGTCGGCAGTATTAGTGTTTGGCAGTATTATGGGCACAGTGGTAGAGTATTATAGTGGCAGTATGCTTGGCAGTAGTATAGGGCACAGTGGTAGAATATTATAGGAGCAGTGTGACTGGCAGTATTATGGAGTACTATAGAGGCAGTGTGGTGGGCAGTATTATGGGCACTGTGGTAGAGTATTATAGGAGCAGTACTGTGGGCACAGTGGTGGAGTATTATGGGCATAGTGGCAAAGTATTATAGGGGCAGTGGTTGGTAGTATTAGTGTTTGGCCGTATTATGGGCACAGTGGTGGAGTATTAAAGGAGCAGTACTATTGGCACAGTGGAGTATTACAGGGGCAGTGGTCGGCAGTATTGCAAATATGGGCACAGTCTTGTGTGTGCTGTGTGTGTGTTTGACTGGCAGTATTATGGAGTACTATAGAGGCAGTGTGGTGGGCATATTATGGGCACTGTGGTAGAGTATTATAGGAGCAGTACTGTGGCACAGTGGTGCAGTATATGGGCATAGTGGCAAAGTATTATAGGGGCAGTGGTTGTAGTATTAGTGTTTGGCCGTATTATGGCACAGTGGTGGAGGTATTAAAGGAGCAGTACTATTGGCACGTGGAAGTATTACAGGGGCAGTGGTCGGCAGTATTGCAAATATGGGCACAGTCTTGTGTGTGCTGTGTGTGTGTTTGACTGGCAGTATTATGGAGTACTATAGAGGCAGTGTGGTGGGCAGTATTATGGGCACTGTGGTAGAGTATTATAGGAGCAGTACTGTGGGCACAGTGGTGCAGTATTATGGGCATAGTGGCAAAGTATTATAGAAGCAGTGCTTGGTAGTATTATTGTTTGGCAGTATTATGGGCACAGTGGCAGATTATTATAGCAGTACTATGGGCACAGTGGTGGAGTATTATAGGAGCAGTACTATGGACACAGTGGTGTAGTATTATAGGGGCAGTGGTTGGCAGTATTAGTGTTTGGCAGTATTATGGGCACAGTGGCAGATTATTATAGGAGCAGTACTATGGGCACAGTGGTGGAGTATTATAGGAGCAGTACAGTGGGCACAGTGGTGGAGTATTATAGGGGCAGTGGTTGGTAGTATTAGTGTTTGGCAGTATTATGGGCACAGTGGCAGAGTATTACTGCCCCAGCAGGCGCTGCGCTCCCTAGAGGTATCAGATACTGGAGGAGCCAGGCGCGGGGCGGATATCCCGGGAGATCTGGGATGGGGCAGTGGAGGAGGAGATGACAGGACGGAGAGGCGGGGCCGGGGGAGGAGTCAGGCCGCAGGCTCCTGCTTCGCTCCGTCCGGTCTCAGCTCAGTGTCCAGGCTCCAGCGGCCGCTCCACGTCCCCGGGTTCTCCATCGCCGCCTCTTCTCCCTGCCGGCGATCATGGCTCTCCGGGCCCGCGCTCTGTACGACTTCCGAGCCGAGAACCCGGGCGAGGTGTCTCTGCGGGAGTCGGAGGTGCTGAGCCTGTGCAGTGAGCAGGACATCGAGGGCTGGCTGGAGGGAGTGAACAGCCGCGGGGAGAGGGGGCTCTTCCCTGCATCCTACGTGGAGATCGTCCGGGGAGAAGCGGCAGGTCCCCCTCCTCCTCCTCCGCCGCCGCCGCCTCCACTTTCAGCAGATACTCGCTACGCTAACGTGCCCCCCGGCGGGTACGAGCCTGCGGTGGCGCCCCCTAGCTACCAGAGCTTCTCGTACTCCGGGGCCCGGCCCGCCGCCCTCCAGTACCAGCACAGCCAGCCCAGCGATGACGACTGGGACGACGAGTGGGACGACAGCAGCTCCACAGCCGCGGATGAGGCCCCGGCCCCTGGTTACTATGGAGGCGGTTTCCATGACTACGACAGCAGCAGGTACCGGTTGTCAACCCCTGGCTCCTACTCTACCACGGCCTCATCCACCACCACCTCATCCCAGGCCGCCAAGGGCACTGCCACTGTCGGCCGCAACCTCAACCGCTTCTCGGCCTTCGTGAAGAGCGGTGGCGAGGCGTTCGTGCTGGGGGAGGTGGCGGGTTTTGTGCGGGATGGGGACAAGCTGTGTGTGGTGCAGGGTCCAAATGGGCCAGAGTGGCAAGAGAACCCCTACCCCTTTGGTTGCACCATAGATGAACCCACCAAACAGACCAAGTTCAAAGGCATGAAGAGCTACATCTCCTACCGCCTTCTGCCGAGCCACACCGGCCTGCAAGTCCACCGCCGCTACAAGCACTTTGACTGGCTTTACGCTCGACTGTTGGAGAAATTCCCAGTCATCTCCGTACCCCGCATCCCTGAGAAACAAGCCACTGGCCGCTTCGAGGAGGACTTTATCTCCAAGCGGCGGAAAGGCCTGGTGTGGTGGATGGATCATATGTGCAGCCACCCGGTGCTATCCCGCTGCGATGCCTTCCAGCACTTCCTCACCTGCTCAGATGAGAAAGCGTGGAAACAAGGCAAGCGGAAGTGTGAGAAGGATGAGATGGTCGGGGCCAACTTCTTCTTGACCCTCAGCACCATGCCTGGTGCCCCTGTCCTGGAGCCGCAAGAAGTAGAGGCCAAACTGGACGCCTTCAAGTCATTTGCCAAAAGGATGGATGAAGGAGTCCTCTTACTCAACCAGACAGTTGGGGAGTTTGCCCGAAAGCAAGCCTCAGGCTTCAAGAAAGAGTACCAGAAGGTGGGAATGGCCTTCAAGGGATTGGGTCAGGCCTTTGAGATTGATCAGCAGCCCTTTTCTGGTGGACTGAACCGGGC
Source organism: Rhinella marina (assembly GCA_900303285.1). Lineage (NCBI taxonomy): Eukaryota > Metazoa > Chordata > Amphibia > Anura > Bufonidae > Rhinella > Rhinella marina. The sequence goes on from ONZH01031069.1 coordinate 170,561, forward strand.
GATGTCTTTCACGGCGGATGCCTATGATGCCATTGGGGAAATGTTTGCTGAACAGCCTCGCCAGGACTTGGATCCCATCATGGACTTGCTAGCTGTGTATCAGGGTCATCTGGCCAACTTCCCTGACATCATCCACGTCCAGAGAGGTAACTTCCCCCCCCACAATTTCTCTTCTCTTACAGGTCTTATGTTTTGTACCTCAGGGGGCACGAGAAGACAATTGTGCCACCCAAGTTGTGCAACTTTCTGTCTTCCACTATAGAAGTCGGTGCAGATGTCCTACTAGGTTTCTGTTGACTTGTGTGCACTGTGTAGAAGTTGAGTAGATGCGCCAGATTGCACAGAAGTGGAGGTTTTCTTGTTTCTATCAATCTTTTAGGTTCCAGTCCATGGACTACCGTATACCAGCCATGCCCGTGGACCAGTATAGACGCACATGATGTAGCTGTGAGAGTCACACCTGAGTCGTGCAGCTGCCGCTCTCTCTGATGGGGCCTGCAGTAAAAGTTGACATGATTTTGCATGGTTGGAGTCAATCATGTCTTGTCTGATCTCTGAGCATCGAATGACCCAAGTGAATTAGTAGGGTCTTAGAGGGGGTTTTCACCTCACACTTATGGAATATTGATATTAGCATTTCTAATTGATGGGCCACAAATTTGTGGTGGGGCATCACACCTCCTGGTTGTATTGTGAGAGTTCCTCGAACTTATTCTTGGTGCCTCCATCATATCGAATGGTTGTAGGACACTTGTTTATTATCAGAAGAAGGTAATTTTGGTAATTTGACTTTAAAATTAAACTTGCCAGTAGATATCAATCCGAGTGGTGTTCTCCTTGTCGTCCTGGCAAAAAATTTATTTGTTTAGTTATAATACGTTTCTTGAAATCTGGGTGACCGCCAAGGATGACTCCCTTAGAGTTGTCTCCAAGCTTTCTCAGATACCTGGATGTGATGTTTCCTAGTTATTCTATGATGGACCTGCTACTCTTGCATCAGGACTCTCAGAAAACTGGGTGACTGCCCGTGTGTGAGCTGTGACGGTGACCCTAGGCACTTTTTATTAAACTGATGTAAAGTAGAACTGGCGTAGTTGCCCATAGCAACCAATCAGATTCCACCTTTCATTTTCCAAAGGTGGAATCTGATTGGTTGCTATGGGCAACTAAGCCAGTTCTACTTTACACCAGGTTGATAAATGACCCCACTTGAATTTAGTAGATCCTGCACTGCCCGGTGTCACGTCTCTTCCTCTCTCGTCAGCCTCACCACCCTCATCTTCATGTGCTCGTCTCAAGGTGACTTGGCTCTGTCTTGTCTGTGACCGGTCTGGGCTGGCTTCATACCTGACCCTTTTTTTGGATTGCAGGGCGCCAGCTCTCTGTTATGTTCATACCAGCTGAAAAAATTGTGAGACCCCCAATAACCAATCAGCTCTTGACTTTCATTTTTCCACTGAAGGTAAAATTAGTGATTTGATTGGTTGCTGTGGTATGTCATATGCTATGTTATTGGCTACTAGACCGACCATACCATACTTAGGAGAGAGAGCACAAGGAATTTGAGGCATTGATAGCGTGTGGTTGCCCATGAGTGGCGGTAAAATAGTGGCCTTCACTGTGACCTCAGGTGGCGGAAAATGTCACTAGAATTCTTACCTTGGCAAAACGTTATGGGGCAGATTTACGAAAACTGTCTAAAAGAGAAACTGTCTTTGTTGCCCTTAGCAACCAATCACAGTACAGCTTTCATTTTTCAAACGCCAAAGATAAAATGAAAGATGTGCTGTAATTGGTTGCTGTGGACAGTCTTTTTTTTAGGCAGGTTCTTAAATCCACCATATGGAGACTCTGTGGTTGCAGTAGTGCCACAATTTTACTGCAGCTCGACAGATTGACAAATTTATTAGAATTATTTTACGCAATAGATTTGGCACGGCTCACACATCATGACTGTTCACTAAGTGTGCCAAAATGGCGCCAATCCATAATGAATTGGGCGTGACCATTGTGGATTATAAAGCCACGCCCCTTTGCGTTGTATTTGTCAAGTATGCATCAGAACAAGATTACTTTCCTCGTATGTCCATTGTCTAGTGTGTCTCTTATATGAAAGGTTCCTCGTCTTCTCTGGTGTTTCTGAGGTGATTTTTTTTTTCCCTACATCGTCTTGTGTGTCACATGTGGAGGCTCTTACTTCAATGGGAAGCAGATGGAGGTTTCTGCCCTCTTCATCTCCCACCCCGTGGGATGGTTGTCTCTTGGATTCATATGTAGCAGAGTGGAAGTGTCTCGTGTGTTTCTTATCAAGCTGATGAGATCTGACGTCCACCGTGCAGTGTCAGTGCCAGTACTCGGGACGAGGTGTCTTCTTCCATAGTCCATTGTGTCAGTAAGAGCTGCCCAGCTGACCTCAAGCTTTACTGGTTATAGGGGGAACAGGTTGTTTATTGGAGGTGTTTTAAGGCCCTGTTCACACTCTGTGGTGAACAGTCACTGCTCCCAAAACGGAAGCAGAGTCTCTGCGCTTGCGCTGCTAATCAGAGTGGAGGCACAGGTGCGGGATTGTCAGGGCCAGGTGAGATCCTCTCCTTCTGCAACTGGAGCAGCACCTGCACATGCGCCACTGCACTTGGGTGGGGGGAGCATGAACAGTTTCTGCTTCAGAAGCAGAACCTCTACACTTGCCTTGCTAATCGGAGCCACAGCGCAGGCGTTAGATTGTCAGTGCCAGGCCAGAGGCTCGGCTTCCTAAATTGGAACAAGGATTGCACGTGCGCTGCTACCCGGAAGTGTACGGCACATGAGGAATCCCTGCCCCAGTTTCAGGTAGCGACTCTTGAACGATCAATGCTCCGAAGTGGAAGGAGAGCGCAGGCATGAGATATCCGGCCCTGTCAGTCAGCAGGCAGGTGGGTGCTTCTTCAGCTTTGGGAGCAGCCCCTCGCAGGTGAAGAACTCTCGCCAATGAGACAGATCGGTTCCTTAGAATCTATTCGCTCGTTCCTAGCCCCAGGGCCTCCATCCACCATGTCCCATTTATAACACTGGTTTCTTTATAGGTGGCACCAGGTACAGTCACTACCTCTGCACCCCCTGGTATGAATGTGAAGCTTGTTTTGGGGGTTTTTTGGTTTTCCGTGTGTGGACCATGTAGACACACACTGCAGAGCCTGTTACTTCACAAAACAGGGAGGCATCTGGATATTGGCAGGCCGAGGAGCTCACAGCGGTCAGTGAAATTCCTCCGATGACTTCACACCGAGCTGCTGCTATCTGTGCAAATATCCTCCCCGTGTCCTAAAGTGATGGGGGGTGACGTCCTGTCAACATGCAGATGGTCGTCCACACACTGCAGGACTACTTATTGTGCAGCCTGAGGGGACTAAAGGTGTAGCTGCATTTTTTCCAGTATTTTTGGAGGTTTACAGATTGCATACTGTGGCATAGCCGGTATCAGATCTCCCATTCTCATGTATAGCTGTTCTCTGGACCCTTTATCGGGTCACCTGTACACCCGCTCATTGACATAGATATCCCCTTTTTAGGGACCTGACCTTTGGATGACAACTGAGGGTCTGTGAGCATTGGCCGACGGTTGCTTGTTCTTAAAGGGGTTATCCTATGACATATACAGTCCATGACAGTCCCTTTCTAACAAATATAGAACCAGCCCTGTACCTCACATGGATCCAGAGATCTCCACATTCATTGCTCTGCTAGATTTATATCAAGCTGAAAGCTCAAGGGGAGTGTCTTTTCTGCTGAAGCTCAGGGGGCGTGTCTCAGCTCTCCCTATCACAGCTCAGGAGGCGTGTCCATGCTCTCCCTATCACAGCTCAGGAGGCAATTGAAGGATGAAAATGAGCATGTGCGGCCACCTTACCAAGGTGGACAGAGAAATAAGAAAAAAAATAAACAGCAGGTGGCGCTCTACAGATACATGATATTGAATAGCTCGGCACTATACTGCATTTTTAATTACATGCAATTACATAAGTATTCAGACCCAGGTGCTGGTTTGAAAAATGTAGAATATTTTTCGTGGGACAACCCCTTTAATGAGGGAAGCTTCAGCCGCTGTTTGAAGGGGCAGTGTAGTGTTAAGCAGGTCTCCCAGTGTGTCTGGTAGTGGCCAATTACCATATGTACCAGGAAAGATCCCCGTCACCATTACCGGGCAGCTGGCCTCGGGATGTAGCTACCTTCATCGGTCGATACCAGAGAAGCCAACAGCTCCATTATATTACAGCTGGCCATGCTGGAGGAGTCCATGACCGCTGCGCCTGATGGTGTTGGTGATCCTGTGCATTTGCCAGGAGAGTTAAAGGGGTTGTCTCATTTGAGACAATAGGGGCATATCACTAGGATATATCACCATTGTCTGATAGGTGCAGGTCCCACTGCTGGGACCCGCACCTATCTCCTAAACAGAGCTCCAAAAGTGGTGGAGGGTGCACTGCGCATGCACAGCCGCCCTCCATTCATGTCTAGGGGGCCGCCGAAAATAGCCAAGCGCTTGGCTATTTCCATCGGGTCCATTGAAGTGAATGGGAGCGGTGGCCGGTCATGCGCGGTGCGCTCACATTCACTTCTATGGGGAGTGCGCTTGGTGGTGGCTGGCTGATCTGTTCTTGATATAGGTGTGGGACCTGTACCTATAAGACAATGCGATATGTCCCCATTGTCTCAGATGATAATGGTATGGTCTGACTACGACTACTATGAGTGCTGTAGACTGCAATGTCTGCTTGGTTACCAGACCTCATTCCTGTAGATCACCCCCCAGGTCTGAGGGAGAACATGAAGATTTCTGAGATAAAACTAGCCTCAGCAGTCGTGTGTGGTTATCGGCCTGGGCAGAGGTTACAAGTAATGCATCCGGCACCTTGTCAAATCAGTGCCACATGTTGTGAGGGCAAGGAATCGGGGTGCACCCAGTAGTGCACTTAATAGAGAGCCCATTATAGAAGAAACTTGTAAGGTGATAGAATTATATGTATGAACACTTGGGATACAGAAACAGAGGCTTTTGGAGGAGGTTTTGAGGTAGATCTGTCTGCAGGATTTTCAGCCAAAGTCAGAAGTGGATCCACCAGGAGGGAGAAGTATAAACTTATTTATTTACTTTATGCACGTATATAGCGGTACTATATTCCCTAGCGCTTTACAGACATCAGCATCACACTGTCCCCAATGGGGCTCACAAATTAAGTTCCCTATTAGTATGTCTTTGGAGGGTGGGAGGAAATCCATGCAAACACAGGAGAGCGATGGGCAGAGCGCTGTGCCGGTGATGGGCAGAGCGCTGTGCCGGTGATGGGGAGAGCGCTGTGATGGGTTGCTTGTCCACACAGTAGTGTGCAAGGACGGCTTCAGTATGAGGAATGCTCTGAAGCCCTGGATCTTCAGGAAGTGACACCGATACCCGGCTGAAAGACGCACTTCTACATCTGCTTTATGGGCGATGTGCAACCTTATTTTTCTGTTTGCGGTCTTCCTCATCCTTCTGGCTGCAGCCTTCCTTATTTTTCTGGTCGCTGTCTTCTACTTCAGTGTTGTAGATGACAGACAACAAGCGTACTGTCTCGCCAATTTAACTTCCCTATTAAGTAATGCCATCTCTGACTTCACATCAGTTATTTAATATGTTAATACCCCCACTGTGTGGGGCCATGGAATAGAGTAAGAGACCTTCTCCTGCAGCCCTCTCCATTGTCTGGGGGCTCGGGAGTCCTCTCCATTGTCTGGGGGCTCGGGAGTCCTCTCCATTGTCTGGGGGCTCGGGAGTCCTCTCCATTGTCTGGGGGCTCGGGAGTCCTCTCCATTGTCTGGGGGCTCGGGAGTCCTCTCCATTGTCTGGGGGCCCGGGAGTCCTCTCCATTGTCTGGGCGCCCGGGAGTCCTCTCCATTGTCTGGGCGCCCGGGAGTACTCTTGATGTATTCCATGACTGGTTTGCAGGTGCACAACGGGGGAACGGGACTGAGTATCCAAAGGCGAGTTGAGGACAGCAGCATGTGTTGCTGTACTTAAAAAGGTAATCCAAGATTTAACTATTGATGGCCTATCCTCAGGATCAGTGAGGGTTCGCCCCCTGCATCCCTGCCGATCTGCTTTTCTGCAGTAGATCTGGCACCAGAACTGCACAGCCCTGTCCTCTGTGTAGTGGAGAGAGTTGGTTGATGCCCAGCTGAAAGTGAAACTAAAAACAGCTTTCTCTCCCGACTCGATTTCTAACAGCTATATCTTCTGATATACTATATATATGCTGTATTTGGTATCATTTGAAAGCTTGGAATGCCATCTTTCAAAGAAGGTCAGAACCATTTTTCTATCTGCTACCAATCCCAAGATATGAGCAGTTAAATAAGCAGCCCTGCCCTCTTCAGTCTGGTTTGTAGTAGCAGCAGAGCTGGGCACTTGGGAGCTGTTTCCTGCAGAATAAAAGTGCTTGTCCTGGACATGTAATACAGACACAAAGTGCACACAGGTATGTCTGGGATGTGACATGTAATACAGACACACAGTGCACACAGATATGTCTGGGATGTGACATGTAATACACACACACAGTGCACACAGGTATGTCTGGGATGTGACATGTAATACAGACACACAGTGCACACAGGTATGTCTGGGATGTGACATGTAATACAGACACACAGTGCACACAGGTATGTCTGGGATGTGACATGTAATACACACACACAGTGCACACAGTTATGTCTGGGATGTGACATGTAATACACACACACAGTGCACACAGGTATATCTGGGAGTGACATGTAATACACACACACAGTGCACACAGGTATGTCTGGTATGTGACATGTAATACACACACACAGTGCACACAGGTATGTCTGGGATGTGACATGTAATACAGACACACAGTGCACACAGGTATGTCTGGTATGTGACATGTAATACACACACAGTGCACACAGGTATGTCTGGGATGTGACATGTAATACAGACACAGTGCACACAGGTATGTCTGGGGATGTGACATGTAATACAGACACACAGTGCGCACAGGTATGTCTGGGATGTGACATGTAATACACACACACAGTGCACACAGGTATGGTCTGGGATGTGACATATAATACAGACACACAGTGCACACAGGTATGTCTGGGATGTGACATGTAATACAGACACACAGTGCACACAGGTATGTCTGGGATGTGACATGTAATACAGACACACAGTGCACACAGGTATGTCTGGGATGTGACATGTAATACAGACACACAGTGCACACAGCTATGTCTGGGATGTGACATGTAATACAGACACACAGTGCACACAGGTATGTCTGGGATGTGACATATAATACAGACACACAGTGCACACAGGTATGTCTGGGATGTGACATGTAATACAGACACACAGTGCACACAGGTATGTCTGGGATGTGACATATAATACACACACACAGTGCACACAGGTATGTCTGGGATGTGACATATAATACACACACACAGTGCACACAGGGATGTCTGGGATACAATCTTCTGTGGGGCGCTGCTGTTAGTTACATAGGTGATAAACAGGTGAAAGACTCCCTTTAATTAATGCTGGGAGCATCATGTCCTCCTGCACCTCACTGACAGTCGCCCTCCAGAATTTGAGTGCATCAGTGGGAGCGGCAGTATTTTGTGCTAAACTGTAGTATGTTTGAGATGGGACAGTATTTTGCGCTGCACTACAGTATCGCAGGTCCTTATGTAAGTGCCGCCTTCTGTGAATTTGGACCCATCTACAACTTGGGGCCATTTTTTTCCCCAGGGCCACTTTAGAGGGGTTTTCTGAGATTTTTATACTGATGACCTATCTTCAGGATAGGCCACCAGTATCTGATCGGTGGGCGTCCGATGCCCGGGATACTCGCTGATCAGCTGTTTAAGAAGACATGGACTCTCCTGTGACCGCCACCGCCTTCTCTCTGTTTCTCCCCCTGGGAAAATACGTCCGGGACTCCTCTCCAGCAGCATCAGGAACTTGGGCATTGCACATATGAGGCTGACGACAGCGCACCTTACGTCCTGCGGTATTTGGCACATGCGTACTGGTCAGGAGTAAACTTCTCCCTCTAGGTAGTCCTGTGGCGGCCCCGGCTGTATAACTGCCTCCTGGGGGTTTAGCAGCCCGCAAAGCTAGTGACAGGATCCCTTTAAGCCAGGATCAGTATAAGTAATGCAGTTTATTTACAGAGTTAAGGCCTCGACCGTGTCTGGTTTTACAACCCACAAATCACGGATACACAAAACACGGATACCAGCCGCGTGCATCCCACATTTTTACTTCCGCAGGTCTCCCGCTATGTTAAAAATGTCTATTCTTGTTTGCAAATCGGAACGCAAATACGGATAGCACATCTTTTGCTGCTCCGTTAAAATGAGTCCGTATCCAATCTGAAAAAAAATGTGGATCGAATGCAGAACGAAACTGTGGCCGTGTGCGTGAGGCCCTAACACTAATTCTTATGTAGATTTCTGAAACGCGGCACTTTTGCATTTGATGACTGATTCCAGCGTAATCGCTGCCGCGTCCTGAGCCGCCCTGCTCTTGGAACAGTTTGCAGAGCCGGCACGAAGTCCTGGCCTCGCCCGTGGTCTGATCTCAGCAATGCAGCCCTGGATGCCGATCCCCTGTGTGGAGTGTGAGACTCTGGCTTCTTCTGTCTGCTTGGACCCTTTCACCGCCAGGTGGATGGTCTCCATCCTGCTCAGCCTGACAATAGACCTCCTGTAGCCTCACACAAACCCATGAGCTCCAGCATCAGGTTAGGAGTCGCTATCCGTGTCGATGCCACAAATCCACAGTACTTCAGAGCTGAAATCTGAAGGAGAATATCTGGGGGTAGAGATGACAAAGGAAAGAAAGGCAGGAAGGTTTGGGTGGGTAGAACTGGAAAGCGCGTAAATTGTGGGAAGCGACCCTTTTACTGGACCCCCTCCACTCCGCACAGGCTGCATGTAGTACTCCCTCCATACGGCCCCAGTGTTGATGGTACTCCTGAATAGACCAGGCGCAAAAATGTCACCACAGATATGCAGATTGGGAGTAGTAAGTGCATATTGCATTCTGCACCCTGGAGGGGGACCGTGTACTAATCCTTGCAGAGGTAATCGTGAGCCAGATCCTACAGGAGATTTTATTGGGGGGGGTCATGCAGATCCGTTGTCCCATTATTGCTGTTGAGCATTCCAAGCAAATTACATCCACATAAGTAGAAATTCTCAGTTAAAAGGGGTTATCATCCCATGAATAATGTAAAAAATGAAAATCAGACGTCATATAGTACATGACAGAAAGCTAGAACCTGCCCTGTACCTCACATGGGTCCAGAGATCTCCACATTCATTGCTCTGCTAGATTTATATCAAGCTGACAGCTTAGAGGGCGTGTCCTTTCTGCTGCATCTGGTGATAATTGAAGGATGCGATTGAGCATGTGCGTCCACCTCACTTGAGGTGGACAGAGAAATTAGAAAAAGAACAGCAGGTTTAATTGAATAACAGAGTATCTATAATACATTTTTAATTACACGCCATTACATAAGTATTCAGATCCAGGCGCTGCTGTAGAGTATTTTTCCTGGGACAACCCCTTTAACCTTGGCTTGTATAAGTGGGGAGCGATTCCCCCATTTACACCCTTTTATTAGTGAAAGCTGCATCCACCAGCCCTGATCCCGGCTCTCCTCTATTAACCAAACCGTTCTCGCTCCCTAAAGGGCGCCACCGAACAACGGGAGAGAATTGCTCAAAATGCAGTTCCCTGGTATAGGAGGTTCACGTTAAAGGGGTTCTCCAGGAATTAAAAAAAAATGAAAATACTTAAATATTATTTTATAATAAATATATTCACAAATACCTTTCATTAGTTATAATGGCTCGTTTTGTCTAGGGAGCAATCATCAGGAGAAATAAAATGGCCGCCGTCCTAATAATGCACACAAAACCTGTCCTAATCAGACAGCAGGACAAGTTACTTCACAACACTGAGGTAAAAAGCTGCCTCATCCTCCTCTCTGCTCTGCTTGTCAATACAGCTGGATTTCTGTGGGAAAGGACATCATGAGGAGACATGAAGTGCAGAAAGGAGATGGAGATGTGGCCAATAAGCAGCAGCTCTTGTATGCAGTCTCCATTACCACAGTCTGTCCTGTCCGTCCTCTCTGTACTTGAAGATTCAGCTAAAGTTCCTATCATTTGTATTCAGGACCATCATCCCCGACAAGTAGAGCAGAGAGGAGGATGAGGCAGCTCTTTACCTCAGTGTTGTGAAGTAACTTGTCCTCATTGTGATTAGGACAGGTTCTGTGTGTACTAATAGGATGGCGGCCATTTTATTTCTCAAAATGATTGCTCCCCAGATAAAACGAGCCATTATAACTAATGAAAGGTATTTGAGAATATATTTATAATAAATTAATATTTAAATATTTTCATTTTCCTAATTCCTGGAGAACCCCTTTAAGCAGGACGGATGTATTTCCCCATTACGTGCACAGCTGACCATAGGTTGAATCTGCATATATAGCGTGATCTTTGTGTCTGTATTTGGGGGGCTTAGGACTCCCATTCTAGTGGTCGGTAGGACCTCCAGTGAGCAGACATTTATTACCTGTCCTGTAGTTTGGGGATAAATATCGATTATGGGGGCAAATCCTATAGTGGTTGTGCAATGTTCTCCTACTTTCTAATATATTTTGCGTTTCAATTCTTCACCAATTTCAAAATCTGTTTACCTGTCTTTGAGTGCCTCATAGCCCTGCTTTCAGATGAAAGGTGGATAGAGTTCTCTTCAGCCAAGAAGATGTGGGATTCGACATTATGGTCCATCCTTGGACAGGTTGTCCACTATACAGTCTTTTCTGGCGCCGGGCTAAGCTTCGGCCCTTTTTCAGTTAGTAAATCTGGGCCAAGGCCTTTACCTTCCTGGTCGTTATTACATTATAAGGACGTGCCCTTTAAATCCCGGGAAATGTGTTTGGCCGTGTGCAGTGTCTCCGTTGTATCAGGTGACGACTTAGAGGTAAAGTAATCTCTCCCGGCACTTTCCTCCTGTATAATGAGTCATTGCTTCTGGGTGATGTCCTCGCAGTGACATTTATGTCTTTTGTGCTGCTGACGAGCGCTCCTCCCTTTATAATAATGGGGCTGTAACTGGAAATATCCAGCGTTACAAAACCAGTTTGGAAATTGCTGCGTCCTGGCCCTGGGCTCCAGGACACAGACAGGTCTAATATATGTCCACGGCTGGTCTTTATGTCCTGGAGGTGACGTCCTCATCCTGTTCTTCTAGGAAAGCTGGCTTCTCACCAGTCTAGCTGGCGTTGCTTCTTTCGCAGGATTTTTTTTTTTTTATCCATCTTTCCTGATGTCCTAATTTGCATGAAAGTGGTGACATGTGACTCGTTAGAAAGTGGTAAGGGAGCTGCCACATGATCAGGTCTTCTGATGCAGGTTTTGAAGGCCAAACCGGGAGAGGATTGAAAAAAAGTTGTATCTGTCCTCCTGTGATCCAAACCTGATTTTGGATTCAAAAACTGCATCAAAAAGCCTGAAAGTGTGGGTGCACCCTTAGGCCATGTTCACATCTGCGCTAGTTATTTATGTTCTGCTCCATTAGGGTAACCAACCAAGTGATGGAACCAATGGCGCTGAACAGACCCTGTTAATATAATAGGGTCATTATGGTTCCCGTTAGGGTTTCTGTTTTTTTTTTTTTTTTTGTTTTGTTTTGTTTTGTGGGTAAAAGACTTTTTTTTTTTTTTTTTTGAAGACTCTGCCTCAAAGATCCCGAACAGAGCTTACAGCACAGATGTGAACGTTCCCTTACGAGGTTACAGAATAGGTGCAAAGAAATTTAGAACCAGGTTTTCTTCCAGTCATGAGTCAAACAGAAGAAAATGTCAGGTCTGCGCTTCCAGGTTCCTCCATTTTTGTTAGTATGTTATAGTGATATGACGAAATAGATATCTTACTTCATTTAAAAAGACTGTCGTGAGTTTTCTCATAAAAAAACAACCCCTTTTCAAAAAGACATGGGTGCAGTGGCGTCACATGTACCTTCTTAAAGGGATTGACCCATGAAAAATATTCTACAGCTTTCAAACCAGCACCTGGATCTGAATACCTTTGTAATTACAATAATTAAAAATGTATTATAGCTACTAAGTTATTCAATGAAATCTATGTATAGCGCCTCCTGCTGTTTGTTTTTATTCTTATTCTTTGTCTGGCTCACTGAGATGGCCGCACATGCTCAGTTTCATCCTTCTACTGAGTATGGACACGCCCCCTTAGCTTCAGCAGTAAAGACACTCCCAGTGAGGATTGGACAACCTCTTTAATGTAATGTTACAAGTGCAGTTGCTTTTGAAACCAACTGGAATGGCCCAAAAACAGAGTGGGCTGCTCCAATATACTGTATAGTATGTGCCGTGTATACAGAAGTCCATTGATTTAATTTCATGTATAGATAAAATTCCTGAGAACCTGCTAATTCTGATAATGATACCTTGTAGAGTTACAATTAAAGGGGTTATCTCATGACTAATGTAAACTATGATATTGGCGATCATATAGTACATGACAATCTCTATCTAACAAAGCTAGAACCAGCCCTGTACCTCACATGGATCCAGAGATCTTCCCATTCATTGCTCTGCTAGATTTATATCAAGCTGACAGCTCAAGGGGAGTGTCTTCTGCTGCAGCTCAGATGATGTGTCCATGCTCTCCCTATCACAGCTCAGGAGGTGTGTCTCAGCTCTCCCTATCACAGCTCAGGAGGTGTGTCTCAGCTCTCCCTATCACCGCTGGGACCCGCACCTATATCCAGAACGGAGCCCCCGAACTGAATGAGGGCGCACTGTGCAGCCGCCCTCCATTCATTTCTATGGGGCCAGTGAAAATAGCCGAGTGCTGGCTTGGCTACTTCCGTCGGCTCCATAGAAATGAATGGGAGCGGTGGCCGCGCTTGCGCGCTGCGCTCCCCTCCCATTCATTTCTATGAGCGCAGCGGGGAGCTACGCCTGGTGGTGGCCGGACCCCCGGAAACCTGGGGTTCTCCAGGCGCAGCGCTCCCCGCTCCGTTCTGGATATAGGTGAGGGTCCCAGAGGTGGGACCCACACCTATAAGACAATGGGGGCATATCCTAGCGATATGCCCCCATTGTCTAAGATGAGAATACCCCTTTAAGACCTAGCTCTCTGTTCTTGCCCCTCCTTCTTATAGGGCACATGCACTGGGGTTGTCCTCATGAGACGCCCCTTTAAAGTTGGTTTCTCATCACAACAACCCCACTTTAGGCCCCATTCACACGTCCGTATTTTGCGGATCCGCAAAACACGGACACCGGCAATGTGCATTCCGCAATTTGCGGAACGCACATAATAGAAATGCCTTTTCTTGTCCGTGTATTCGGACAAGAATAGGACATGTTCTATTTTTTTCGGGAGCCGCGGAACAGAAGTGCGGATGCGGACTGCACACTTTGTGCCGTCCGCATCTTTTGCGGCCCCGTTGAAATGAATGGATCCGCATCCTATCCGCATAATTGTCCGCAAATGCGGAAACGGATGCGGATGCAAAATACGGACGTGTGAATGGGGCCTTAATATGAAGCCGGCCCAGTGATCAGCTGACGTGTCCTCCTCCTCAAGTCCCTGCTGGAGGACGTTGCCTAGCCATTCATTGACTAGGTAATGCATGGACCTCAGGTGACAACAGGGTCCTGAGACAACCCCTCTGTCCTTTTAGATGATATGTATGGTATAGAGCGGGATCCCCTTCCTCCCTCTTTTAGCCATGATGGAAGAGCTGCTCTGCCTCTGCAGGATCTGGATGGTCCATAGATAATGCAGGTGGCCCCATTATTTTATGTTTCCTTCCCCAACAGTCAGCCACCAATACATAGGGGGTGTCCACCCTGGACAGCCCCCGAGGGCTTCCTTCATTTCACATGTCACATGAATGTAGCGCCTTCTAGAAATGTCAGTTTTGGTACATTTACCAGTCTGGTGGTCCTCAGAAGAATGCAGGAAGGTGAGGTCCGTATAGACGAGACCACCACCACATATACTGGATATTCTTGCTGACGTGTGACTCCCACCTCCAGCTATGAGCTGTCAGCTGCATCATCCAGGTTGTCCTCTGTGGACGCTCTTCTTGCTTTTTCATAGGGAATGAGACTCCATCTGGCAGCCCGGTCTATGACTTTTTTCCTTTATATTTTGAATTATTTTTTTATTTTATTGTATGCAGTATTTTGTCATTGTATTGATAATTTTGTATACTAATACTTCGGTATACTTACCTATGGCTGCAGTATGTGAATAAGTCCTTATCAGTTGTCTGGTGCTGTAAGGCTGTGCCTCAGATTCATTGGTCTTTTTGGGGTGAGCTTACGTCTGCAGCACCACAACCATCCCATGGAGACCGGCCTAAATTGGCAGAAACTGCCAAAAAAATGAAAATCAGACATCACATAGTACATGACAATCTCTTTCTAACAAAGCTAGAACCAGCCCTGTACCTCATATGGATCCAGAGATCTCCACATTCATTGCTCTGCTAGATTTATATCAAGCTGACCGCTCAAGGGGAGTGTCTTTTCTGCTGCAGCTCAGGGGGCGTGTCTCAGCTCTCCCTATCGCAGCTCAGGGAGGCGTGTCTCAGCTCTCCCTATCACAGCTCAGGAGGCGTGTCTCAGCTCTCCCTATCACAGCTCAGGGGGCGTGTCTCAGCTCTCCCTATCACAGCTCAGGAGGCAGTTGAAGGATGAAACTGAGCATGTGCGGCCATCTCAGTGTGCAGTTCAAAGAAATAAGAATAACAATAAACAGGCAGGTGGCGCTATACAGATACATTTTATTGAATAACTCAGTGGCTGTGCTAAATTGCTAATTACATGAAGTTACAAAAGTATTTAGATCCAGGGTGCTGGATTGATAACTGTAGAATATTTTTTGTGGGACAAACCCTTTAAAGGGCAGAGTGTCTTGATATGGGTAGGAAGCCTTGAAGTCTGTCGCTGGAAGTTTCAGACATGGTGGGGTTAAATCATTGAGAACCCATCCAGGTTCTGTCTCGTGTGATCACTGTACGGCAGTTTTCTTTTTATAGTTTCCTGGGCTGATGATGGCTCGTCTTGTGTTACTTATTGTCTAGGTCAAGCTTGTGCTTTCTGCTTCCCACAGTCACACTGTCCTTGAGCAGCGCTCTGCTGCCTGTCATGTTAGAAATGTGTTAATCTGGGACATTCCTACCCGGAGAATGATGTGTGACATAACTACTGCCCTGTAATGTGCTACAACTACTGCCCTGTAATGTGCCACAACTACTGCCCTGTAATGTGCCACTACTACTGCCCTACTGCCCTGTAATGTGCCACTAACTACTGCCCTGTAATGTGCCACTACTACGCCCTGTAATGTGCCATACTACTGCCCTGTAATGTGCCACTACTACTACTGCCCTGTAATGTGCCACTACTACTACTGCACCTGTTAATGTGCCACTACTACTACTGCCCTGTAATGTGCAGTTTACCACTACTACTAATGCCCTGTAATGTGCAGGGCCACTACTACTAATGCCCTGTAACATGGGCACTACTACTAATGCTGTAACATGTGTAACTGCCACTACTACTGCCCTGTAACATGGGCCACTACTACTGCTCTGTAACGTGCCACTACTACTGCCCTGTAACATGGGCCACTACTACTGCCCTGTAATGTTCAGTTACCACTACTGCTCTGTAACATGCCACTACTACTGCCCTGTAATGTGCCTACTACTACTACTACTGCCCTGTAATGTGCCACTACTACTACTACTGCCCTGTAATGTGCCGCTACTACTTCTACTGCCCTGTAACATGCCACTACTACTGCCCTGTAATGTGCCACTACTACTACTACTACTACTGCCCTGTAACGTGCCGCTACTACTACTTACTACTGCCCTGTAACGTGCAGTTACCTCTACTACTGCTCTGTAAACATGGCCACTACTACTACTGCTCTGTAACATGCCACTACTACTACTGCCCTGTAACGTGCCACTACTACTGCCCTGTAACATGGGCAACTACTACTACTGCTCTGTAACGTGCCACTACTACTGCCCTGTAATGTTCAGTTCCCACTACTGCTCTGTAACATGCCACTACTACTACCCTGTAATGTGCCACTACTACTACACTGTAACATGCCACTACTACTGCCCTGTAATGTGCCACTACTACTACTGCCCTGTAACGTGCCGCTACTACTACTGCCCTGTAATGTGCAGTTACCTCTACTACTGCTCTGTAACATGGGCCACTACTACTACTGCCCTGTAACATGGGCCACTACTACTGCCCTGTAATGTGCAGTTACCACTACTACTGCTCTGTAACATGGGCTACTACTGCCCTGTAACGTGCCACTACTACTGCCCTGTAACATGGGCCACTACTACTACTGCTCTGTAACGTGCCACTACTACTACTGCTCTGTAACGTGCCACTACTACTACTGTCCTGTAACATGGGCCACTACTACTGCCCTGTAATGTGCCACTTCTACTACTACTGCCCTGTAATGTGCCAAAACTACTACTACTGCCCTGTAACATGTGCCACTACTACTACTACTGCCCTGTAACATGTCCGATTCTTTTTGTTTTTGGGGAGATGGCAGTGGCTTACTCCTCTCTCCCCTATCAGGATACATGCATGCTCCTCTTTACCGAGCATACATGTGTAGTCAGGTGAGAAAGCTGTCCGCCATCTTGTGGATGGCAAGTTCAATGGCAGCGAGCGATTTCTTAGTTGTATGTTGTTGTTGTTTTTTCTCCTTCAGTGGTTCCCACAAGCAAGAACTGTTTTTCTGGGGTTACATGTCTTTTACTGATCTGAAGTCTGCAGTCATTATTTGAGCTGTGATAGGGAGAGAACTACAGCAGAAAGGACACTCCCCCTGAGCTTCCAGCTTGATATAAATCTATCAGAGCAATGAATGTGGAGATCTCTGGATCTATGTGAGGTACAGGGCTGGTTCTAGCTTTGTAAGAAAGGGGTTGCCATGTATTATATGACATCTGATTTTCATTTTTTACATCCATCGTGCGATACCTCCTTTAATTTCAGTAGGGTTGTAGCCATAGAAGCAACGCTCCTAGCTGCTGACCTCTATAGACCGAGACTTCTGATTTACATGGTGTAAAAGTCAGAACCTCTCATTGTACTTGATGCCATACGGGCGGAGGGCGGAGTTCTCCCCTGATTTCATGGCTTCCAGGGAAACTCCGCTTCTATATGGAGCTGATGTTTAGCAATGGCGGCTATAAAACATATTACAAGTCAGCTAGGAAGGGTTTACAGTTTGCACTTTGCCCCTTTTATTATAGAAGTGTTAAACTTATAAACCTGGAGTGAAACAATGCCCATCATTATTAACAGAGGACCTCCCCCCATGTACATTAAAGGGAACCTGTCATCAACTTTATGATGACCTCACTGAGGGCAGTATAAAATAGTGACAGAAATGCTGATTTCAGCGGTGTGTCACTCATGAGCTAAAAGTAAATGGTTGCCGACAACCAGCATCATAATCATTGCAACCCAGGCCTTGAAAAGAGTCAAATCTACCTGAGAAGAGTCATGGTTATTCATAATCTCCTGCTTTCCCCGCCCATCTGCTGATGATTGGCAGTTCTCTCCTAGAGAGAAAGGGAGAAAACTAGGTAGAAGACTGTCAGTCATCAGCAGGTGAGCAGGAATTTATGAATAACCATGACTCTTCTCAGGAGGCCGTGACTCTTTTCCAGGCCCAGTCTGCAATGATTGTGATGTTGGTTCTCGGCAACCATTTACTTTTAACTTATAAATGACAGACCGCTGAAATCAACTCACCTGTCTGTAACAGTAGTTACTGGAACATCCGGTGGGTAGATTGTCACAGTCACCTAGAATTTTTTTCTGCCAGTTAAAACCCAATAGTGACACACTATGATTGTGTGTATGTGTATATATATATTTAATTTCTACTTCCTCAGCATGATTATGGGGTCGTCCATCTTTCCCGCCCTGTTGTTAAAGGGGTAATCCTGTTGTAGAAAGTTATCCCCTATCCACAGGATTAGGGATACGCTTTTGCAACCGGCCGTTCTGTCCATTTCAGGGGGCTTCACAAGGTACGGGCCCCTGTTCTCGTGATCAGTGGGAGGGTCCCAGCGGTAGGACCCCTCCGAATCTGATAGTTATGCACAGGATAGGGGATAACTTTCTATAACTGGAATACCCCTTTTAACAGTGTTTAGATATATGCTTTGCAGAAGCCAGCATGGGCAATAGACACAACAGACACGTAGCGGCGTAAAAAATTTGCTTTACAGGGAGGATACGGGGCCCCTGTTCTCATGATCAATGGGGGTCCCAGCAGTAGAGCCTCCACTGATCTGGTAATTATGCCCTATCCTGTGGATAGAGGATTACTTTCTGTAACCGATATGTGCTTTACAGAAGCCAGCATGGGCAATAGACACAACAGACACGTGGCGGCATTAAAAAATTAGCAAATTATGGAGCTGTATTAGCACCAAATTTTTTTGTGACTTTTAGAGGCTCTCGCCACTCTTCAAAACTGGTTACACTTGGGAATGTATTCATGTGCTTCTGGTAGGAATAATATAGGAACAGCACAACAACAATAATAGAGTAATCAGGAAAGATGCCCAAGAATTGTCTTTTCACATGGTGAGGAGCGGTGACAGGTCCTCCTTAAAGAAGAACTCCTGCAAAAAATGTTATTCCATGTCCTGCTAGAAATGTACATGATGTAATCTGTAGTGAATGTCATTTTCTTACCAGTAGCTGAATTTTTGAGTTATATCATCCTGAAGTTTCTTATCTGTGTCATGTGACTAGGAATTAGACCCACCAACTCACACAGCACCTTATGTGTGGACAGGAAGTCTAATTTTCTATGTATTCCTATGGGAGCCTCACTTTCAGTCTCATAGGAATGAATAGAGCAGTGACTGGCTTCCTGTCCTGGGTCAGTTGGAGGTCAGAGAGTTGGTCACATGACCCAGCTACAATAAGAAGAGGGTGGAAACTCTCAATTTCAGCCTCTGATAAGAAGATGACATTCACTACAGATTATATCATGCACCTTTCTAACAGGTCAGAGAATAAAATTTTTTACGCAAGTTCTACTTTAAGGGAGAGCCGTGAACAGCTCATGGCAATATCATCCGGCTTTCCCAGGGAAAACAAATAACCCAACAAATGTCTTTGGTAGCTCAGTCTCATATTGTGTTTTATAAATTTTACATTTTTTATATTTTTCCTTCAATGAAAATTTAGCGTGGCACCTAGACCGTAACCCTCTTCTCTGTTCTTTCACAGGGGCACTGGCCAAAGTCCGCGAAAGCAAGAAGCACATTGAAGAGGGCAAGATGGAGCCGCAAAAAGCTAACGAAATCCAGGAACGCTGTAACATTATCTCCTACGCCACCCTGGCTGAAATCCAACATTTTCACAAAATCCGCGTGCGGGACTTCAAGTCACAAATGCAGCATTACTTACAGCAACAGATTATGTTCTTCCAAAAAGTGACACTAAAGTTGGAGGAGGCGCTACAGAAATACGACACCGCCTAGTCTTCCCATCCCAGAACCCTGAACTTTTTTTTTTTTTTTTTTTTTTTTTTCTCCTCGTTTTGGGGAGGTTTAAAACTTTGGGGGGATTTTTTTTGTCACCCCCCCCCTTTCCTTAAAGATTGAAGCAACCTGTTGCCAATAATTGGCGGTGGTACACGAATGGTCGTACATTTATTTTTTAGTATACTGTGAGCAAAAGAGAAAAAAAAAATGGACTCGTAATCCGCATAGACCAGCATAGCACATCTATATTTAAATTCTATTATCTATGCTTACACTACCGTCGTACCCTGGCTCTGGAGGATGGGGTGCGCCGTTTGCCTTACCATTGAACTCTGTCATGGAGCGTACTCTGACGGGACTACGTTACCTACGAGATGATGTCATCAGTTGCCTTTTTTTTTTTTTTCCAAGCATTCTGGATTTAACCAAATCCTCTGTTTACAGAACTTTACTTGAGCAATTATTCAATCCGTGTGCCTTCCCGAACTTTATTTTTTTTTGTTTTTTTTTTAAATAATAAATTCATATTTTATCACAGGAGAGGAATGCATCTGATGTAACATTAAAGGCTGTTACCTTCCTGACCTTCCTTCCTATATAAAACGTTTGCACGTACTGTACTGATAGGGGTGCACCACCAATGAGGCCAGATGAGGCGATCGCCTCAGGCAGCACCAGGTAGGGGCAAGAGGGGGGCAGCCGATGGGCCATGAGCTGAAGGGAAAGGGTTAATTTAAGAAATTGGAATGAGGGGGGGCACTGTTTCAGTTTTCTCCTCAGGCAGCAGGAAGTCTAGGTGTACCCCTGTGTACTGATAACACATTCAGGCTGTATGTCGAAGGTTCTGTACTGGGAAAGTATGTCCAGACCATAGTGTGGTCCATAGTGTGCACCAAAGTGGTTGTTCATGGTAGAATGAGATGTTCCCGGGGTTCTCCAGAATAGTAAAACTGATCTCGCTTGTGTCTGCACATGAAGTGCTGAGCTTTTCCAAGGCTCTGATCATGTGACGTGAACTGAAACCCACTACAGATATCAATGGTGTCCAACAAACCCTATTGGGTTTTGGTAAATTTTGACTGGAAGAACAACGCTGAAGGCTGCTCTGTTCTTTTCCAAGGCTCTGTTCACATTGGGGACGTGAACTGAAACCCAAGACGGATACCAGTGGTGTCCGACAAACCCTGATGAGATATCGTGGGCTTCTTTTGGGCTTTGATGATTTTTGACTGGAAGAACAATGCTGAAGGCTGCTCTGTTCTTTCAACAAAACCTTCATCAGGTCCCCGAAGTAGATATGAACTTCACCTAAGTTACCATCCTCAGCTGAAGACCAGCTCTGTTCCTGGAGAAAATCTTAATATGGGCTCTCTGATTTAGAAACCCATTCTAAAATATTTCATTAGGACCTGATGGGAAAGGGGGGAGATAAAACACTTGATGACCTGTCCCCCACAGATTACAGCTGATCATTGGTGGTCCAAAAAGTAGGACAACCTGTGGTCAGCTCATTAGAGGAGATACAACCACTTTAAAAGGGAGACATCCCACTACAACAACTTGACCCCTATCCACAGGAGCAGGGATAAATGTCTGATTGGCGGGGAGGCCCCCCGCCCATCACTAGAATGGGGCCCCGTTTTTTTCCCTGTTTGAGCTTCTGGAGAGCTTGGCTATCTCCTGAAGTCCCATAGAATTGAATGGGCCAGCAGCTTGTATGCGTCTCCATCACACTATTCAAATGGGGAGACACCGGCCCCCTTCTAGTGATTGGTGGGGCCCCTATGGTTGGACCCACGCGATCCAACGCTTATCCCCTATAAATTGTTGCAGTGGGACAACCTGGTTAAAGGTGACCATACACATTAGATGAATATCATCTGAAGCCACTTAATTTGATAGCTATCTAAAGAATATAGCCAGCTTGACCCCCTAACTGTTTTTGCCAGAGTGGAGCTCCAGCAGTGGGAAAAGTAGCTAACTGGAGGGGGGAGGGCTGCTTTTAGATGCTGCTACCTCCTGAATGGTAGCAGGTAGAAACATGCAACTGGTCTTGTTTGAAAGCAGACATTCACAGCTTTCAGACAATACCAAAATGGTATACCAACAATATGTTCAGGACAGAGAAAGATATCACTGATAGAAATCGGGATGCTGTGAATGCAGCTGAAAATGAAAGTAAAAACATTACCTGATTTCTAGATGACTTTAGATGTCTAGCCTGGACTGTCAGCTTTCAGACAAGACCAGTTTCATGTTTCTAGCTGCTACCATTCAGGAGATATCACCATCTAAAGCAGCCTGCCCCCTCCAGTTAGTTACTTTTCACACTGCCTGAGCTGGACTCTGGCAGAACAGTTAGGTGGTTAAAGGGGTTTTCCAGAACTTCCATGTTGATGATCTAATCTTAGGACAGGTCATCAATATCTGATCGATGGGGGTCCAACACCCGTCACCCCTTTCAAAGTACAACTCCACCCCCAAGTTTAAAACTATAACGGGTATGCCAGCAGATCAAATTTATATACTGTCGGATTTCTAAAGCTTATACCCACGAGGAACCGACCTCTGGGAAAAGCTCCACTATGACCACAGTGAGGTGGATTGAGGAGCATGCTGCCGCTCCAGAGGACTGTGAGGTTACAGAAACATCCGAATGGTCAACTACTGCATCTCCTGTTCTAGTGGACAGGTAATGAATGTTGTCCACTGGCGTATACCATAAGACTGGATTCATAATCCGTAGATTTGTCGGAGAAATTTCTGTGACTGGAAATCCATTCATCAGGAGAGAGTTGTTTTGGTGCAAAGCACATGGATTTCTTCCAGCCTCGTTCATATGAACGGGAACCTTGCAGATATTTCTGCACCAAATATGCCCCATGTGAATGCACCCTTAAAGATTGACTGGAATTAAGTCTCCACTGACGAACGCCGTTCATCAGGGAAAGTGATCTGTTTGTTGTGACGGATCAGTTCTGCAGCTCTTTACGGTGGGAATGCTACCTACAGCCGTCCGTCTCTCTTCTTCCCAAACTCGAGGAGGGTGTATATGGAGAACATGCACGTAAACCTGTCATTTTCAGGTTTGGCTGGTTGCATATTTTATAAATTGCTGACGATTTTGACAGAGTCAGTCCAGTAGAACCTCGCTGCGTTTTTAAAAACCTTTTCTGGAGTGGCTTTCTTTAGTTCGGTTTATCATCCCTTTTTTATAGCATTTTTCACATATCTATAGAGACGTCTATAATAAAACACCACACCTAGAGCTACAAAATTATAATTACCAACTTAGTCTACGTGTCAGTCAGCAGAACTATGAATGCAGCTCTTGACTACAGAATGGTACATAATAAGTAAGGCAAGTTAGCTAATGTAATATTGATGACCTGTCCACAGGATCAGCCATCAATATCACATGGGCGGGGATCCAGGTCCAAGCACTCCTGTTGATCAGCTGTTTCGGATAGCTACGGCACTCACCAGAACTTTGGTGAACATGGTGGCCTTCCGGGCACTTACCAAGAACAGCGCTTGGCTTGGTATTGCAGCTCAGCACCATTGACTAATGTATGGTGACATCACATGGCCTAGGAAGAGGCCACGGCACTAATGGAGTGCCCAGACTCTTCTAACAGCAGCAGGAAGTCCTGGGCGCTGGCCCCTGCCGATTTGATATTGATGACCTATCCTGAGGATTGGTCATCAGTTTTAATTCCTGGATGACCCCTTTAACAGTGTGAGAGTCATCTGGTCTGAAAGATTCCCGAAAGAGCGCCGCACCTTTCCATGGGTGGTGTCTGGTATTACAGCTCAGTTCCATTGAATTCCATGAGGCTGAACTGTAAAACCTGCCACAACCTGTGGAGAGATGTGGAAAGAAAACAGCCATGGAAAACTTCTGATGGAAAAGGCAGGGGCATTGATAGCTGGAGTTACCCTTTAAGCTGAAAATTAGAAGCACAACTGGGTGTCTGTTGCACTGAAGAGATTACACAAGAGTATGTTTCCTGCCTTGGGCTAACATTGTGATACAGGTAATCACGGACATATTGCAGAACTATCACAGAATGTGCTAGCCGTATGAAAACCGCTAGTTAAAGGGATTGTCCCATTAAACCAGGCAATACCGTAGCTTTAAGGAGAACTGCATCGTGTATATGTTTTTTACATCCCCATTGACTACTATGCAGCCGCATTCAGACGCCAAGTCCTTTTTTTGTGGGTTATGGTTGTTTTGAGTGTTTTATGTGCATTGTTAGATCTTCTGCATCTACCACATTTCAGGCCGTGTTTCCAGCATTCCAATTTCTATTTCTAACCCGCCACGGTGATTGGATTTTTAATACTTTTTTTCTAGAAAACGATTTAGTATCTCTCTAGCATTTTCTACCACCACTTCCTTCCTCCCTACGATGTTGACCAGACAGCATGACTTCTGAATGTTGCACTTTTGGAGTTTTTGTTTTTTTTTTTTTAGACCCATGTGACAAGTTACCATGTGAGGTAACGCTTGAGTCACTGAAATTCCACATCTGTCTCGTAGATGTTTCAGCCAAAACATATCCAGTTCCCTTTTACGTCTTTTTATGGCATTGGACGTGACCTACTATTCATCTAAATGTCAAAGACTGCTCCGGAAGATTAGAGAGGATTATTTTCAGGAAAAACTGAGATCAAAGATGAAAAGTAGTGGTCAAAAAAAAATGTTTCGCCGAAGGAGTAATTGTCTGTCCCAAAGCTGCAGACTACGGGATGGGAAAAGGAGGGGTTACCTCAACACCATCTGAGTCTTGGGACAGCCATAGGCCGAGGTCTCCAACCTACCAATCGGGGCAATTCTGTATGTGAAAAGCCAAGGAAGACCTTCATTGCCTGGAGATATCCTGACCTGTTTTTATTTTCTTCTTCAGAAACTTGCCGTAGGCCATCATGGCCTCCTGCGACGTTGAATTTTGCACAAGGGCAACAGGTTCCTTTTAAAGGGGTTTCTCCACGACTGGGAACCTCTTTTCATATGACCATGCAGGGTGCAGGAGTTAAGTCAAGGCTTCC